>JABCKT010006446.1:0-170344 GCA_018858115.1 Tephrocybe rancida | reverse complement strand
CTAGATTCCCAGCTTATGTCAGATCACCCCACAATGTGTCGAGGACCCCCAGACGCCTACGTTTTTGCAATCAGCTGGAATAGACGCTCAGCTCGCAGTACTCTGTTGATTTTCTCACCATAGTGGGAAGCATCCAGTCAAGTTCCAAGCAATATCGTCAAAAAAAAATAGCATTCTGATGATGAACGTAGGTCATAAACAAAAGCAAA
Organism: Tephrocybe rancida; assembly: GCA_018858115.1. Lineage (NCBI taxonomy): Eukaryota > Fungi > Basidiomycota > Agaricomycetes > Agaricales > Lyophyllaceae > Tephrocybe > Tephrocybe rancida. The sequence goes on along the minus strand of JABCKT010006446.1, from coordinate 170,135 downwards.
GGGGTGCGAGAGACGTCGGTAGTGGGATTCGGGAGGGTTTCTAGAGATCGGGAAGAGGGTACGGGTTCTTTAAGATACGCCGCAACTGCTTGCGAGTAACCTTTTTCTTCAGCAGAACAAGATTGTCGACGAACTCGAAGAGTTTTCCCTGTATACAAGCCTTGTGCAGATCAAGTGGGCTCGCCTTTGGCATGTCGAGGATCTGCTTATACAAGGCCTTCAAGTCCTCGAATTCCGTCGCGTCCTTGCAGTTCATGAAGCCGTAATCGACCACAATGGGATTGGCTGGCGGAAAATCGGGCTCCTCCACCTCGACAAATTGCTTAAGGTACCAGACGGACTTGATCATACCCCCAGCCGAGTCGAGAACTTCATCGAGAAGTGCAAAATCTCCCACCCCTCGCAAGTGTTTGGAGTCTATGAGCTTTGCAAGCTTGCCTGTTTCATACGCCTGGACAAACTCCTTGAAAGTGCATTGCTCTATCAATCGGTGATATAGCACACCTAAACTCCCCTCGCTAAACATGTCGGGACAGGTGCAGAAACCAAATTCGACCCACGAGTCAAGAGAGGGATGGGGGTGGCTCATCGGATCCGTAAGGAGGGCGGCATACAGATTGTGGCACGACTGGGTAGTCCTTGGCATTTGGGAGATCTTTGCCCTAATGCTCTCCGCAGAATCCTTGGTAGAACCTCCCGTAAACCTCCAAGCTCGTACGACCACATCATTCACGTGTTCCTCGATCGACACTGGAAGAGGTAGGGAGCCATCCAAGATGTACTGGTTTGAAAGAAACCACGGATAATAGCCACCCCTTGATGCGGCAGGCAAGGCATCGAAGGCGGCTTTGATTTCTTTTACCAATGTGCCTGTCACCAACCAACGGTTCACATCCTTTGGGTCGACATCAAGATTGAATAGGCCAATGTACAAGCCAAGAAGCTTGGACCTGTCGGTATTTGTTGTCGCACGGTCAAAACCATAATCTTTGAGCGTTTGTGGATCGTCCGGAAATGCATCTCGTCGAGCGGCCTGTGCAAGATAGTAGGAAGTCTTGATTGGCGTAGTGATTTTGCATTTGAAAATGTGGACCGGCCAAAGCTCCCTTTGGCATCTTTTGGAGCAGTACCACTCTCGCAAACAGCCAGCGCAGCGAGTCTTTGCTGGACATTCGCATGCTGCACACGGGTGCTCTATGGAAGACATGGGTGTTGACTGCGTCTGATGGCTACATGACATAATGAGGTTAGTCGGAGTTAAAGAGGGTGTGAAGAATCAACTTACGACTGTATGGGGGGAATGAAAGGTGAGGGAAATCTGGGCTAGAAGGAGTGTTGTTTTTAAGGATTCCAGGGCAGTTGCCGTGATATGCTTCAGGCTGCTGACTTTTGAGGACTTCAATAGGCGCTCAGGAGCGCTGATCTTCTGACCTCTGGGAAAGCATCCAATATGATGATCCAAGTAGAACCAGGTTGGAACCAAGTGTCATTTGAGTAAAATAAGAGCAGAGTCATGGCGACTTGATCATCGACCCATCAGTGCCCATCGCTGCCATATTCTTGAGACTAATGATCAGACATATGCCAAAGTGAATTGGAGAAAAAGCGGAGAGCTCACGTTAAATTTGAAGTTCACGGCGCTGGCGATGTAGTGGCAGTGTTGCACCTTGGCAGACCATGGCACTGGCTGATAATCGAGATAGCATGGAGGTCGCTCCCTCTACAAACAATAGGTAACCACTGGGTTACTGAGGGAAATTGACCACCGATGGTTGAAGAAGGATATCCTTGTCTGTTGTCAAGTTCAAAGAAAACAGTGGAGCCAGGAGGTCGCCGTCGAGGACGGTTGCCCCTGAATCACATGATACGATCATACAAGAGCTTGCACCGCATCCACAGTGCACACCCCCAACAGCCTTAAAGACCTGATCTTCAACACAACAAGTCGTCCATTTTGATGTCCTCCACAGACCCACCCATAGAGCAAGATCAGAGTCCACCCAATGGCGACGACGGCTTGCCGACTTATGACGATCTTGCCGCACAGAACGGCCCGAATTCAAGGCGTGTCATTAGCTCACGAAAGCGACGAGGAAGGTGCTAACATTGAAGGTACTTTTAGATTTGGGAGGTGGAGGGGCTGGATTGAAAAACGGTAAACGCCACATCTCTATTTTTGAGAAAGAAACTGAGCACGGGACTGGACCTAGGGCAGCTGAGCGATATCTTGATGTTTCTCCGGAGGAACGTGTGCGAAGACGAGCGAGAGGATGGGGCAATGAGCAAACGGTGCGCTCAGTGTTTGTTCCCATGAATTATCTGTTTGACGGTATAAGATATTTAGGGTCGCACAGGCACCTCGCAGATCGCTTCTGTAGCTGTTCCCACCATCCAATTAGCCGCTGTTGCATCGCCACGCTTGCAACCTTCCACACTTCATATTCAAACGGACGATTTACTTGCACCTCCATCGCCCTCAACACAACCACAACCCTCACCTCCACTGCCAATTCTACCATTTCTCAACAAAAGACTCGCACCGACACATTTGAAGATAAATCAGTTTGGCTCCAGGTTCTTGCCACATACCACTTCACCTATACGATGTTTGCTTCCACTGGAGTCAGACAAATTGCTGTTGATTGGACATGACGAAGGGCTCTCTGTGCTGGACATGTTTCCTGAGGAATGGTCAGAAGACGGGACTCTTTCTATCAAGGGCCCAGATGAAGCCCAGGCTCGTTTGATCTGGCGTGGTGAGAGGTAAGTCTTCGTTCTCCTATACAAGAGACGTTGGAAGCTCATGAGGTTCCAAAAAGTGTCATTCAAATGTCACTTCTCGAAGTCGAAAATACAGGCGAAGGGACACCACAAGGCGTTGTTCTTGCCCTCGTTTGCCCCGAGTCCGATACCACAGATTCGATGCGCTCACTTCGTATGTACAATTTAGCCAGTTTGATTAGTCTGGCCAAGTGGACAGTCGCGCAGAAGGTAGACATCATTTGATGATTTTACCGCACTCTCTGACTTTCACTTTCAGGGGGCTCGTCCATTGGACTTACACAGACCTTCTAATTGGCATATTCAACAATCCCCAAAACGGACTAGACCTCAGAGTACTATTACACGGAGCATCAAGTCGTTGATAGAACCTGTGACAAACCTTCCACCTGAGGCATCAAGTTCGTCATCTCTCGACTCAATAGCTTCACCAGTCGTTCCGGTATCTCAGCGTAACGGCCGACTTTCTCCCAATCGCAGACAAACTGACGAATCAAGCTGGGATATGGTCGAAGATCTACCATTGCGCTGGGCAACCGATTTTGTGCCGCTCGCTACAGCTGGTTCGCGTCTGCTGAACTTATCAGTCATCTCTTATGCACTCTGGGGTGACGAGAACCGTCAGACAAGGGGAGAGCGTTATCTCGCTATTGCCACGAAAAATACCATACTATTGTACGAGACGCCTAAGGGAGAACGAGCTTTCCGATTTTCAAAGGTTAGTTTTCCTTCGTCTGTTATCAAAGCGGTCTTCGCTTACCGCCTTCAAGGAATTCTACACGCCCTTGCTACCACGTAGCGTTTCATTCTTTCAACAATCTGTGCAAGACATCAATCGTAGCGCTTCTGATGTCGGAACACCGAAATTCTTTTCATCTCATCGACGGACAGAAAGCACAAACACAATACGTGCTGGCGATAGTCCTCGCGCCTCCCCATCGTCTGCGACTATGACCAACTATGGAACACATCTAAGCCTTTTTGTGATCTTTGATAAAAAGGCTGGCTGGATACGCATTGCCGACTCTGCTGTCGGGGAACTGGAGTTGTACGACACGGGCGGGGGTGGGAGCGGACATCGCCGTGGGAGCGAAAGTATGAGCACCAGTTCTCGGAGGAGCAGGATGTCGTTTGACATTGCACACCATTTACCTAAATGGATTTCACCTGTACGGTGCACGCTTCCACTACCACATCGACCAGGCATAACGAGAGAGGTGATGTTCATCACCCGCGGTATAAACACTCACATCGTGCCCGCTCCGCTACCAATTGGCCCCTCCTCAAATCCACCACTTTCCGTCGTGACATGGCGCTCCCCTCCTACGAGCATCTCCGCACGAATATCAATAGAGGATGACGACTCCTCTCCGCCTTTCCTGCAGCTGATCGGTCTCGGTGGTGAATATGGAGTGGAGGTCCAGGAGGTCTCCTTGTCGTTCATGGGGAAGGGGAAGGGAAGCGCCGCACGTGTCGAGGAACCTCTCAGGGCGGAAGAGGACCTCGGTAGAGATTCAGGTTTCCTATGTGCTGGCGGACATTGGGATGAATCCCATCACCTCTTTCACCGTCAACGGCTGAGCCGCTCGTTCTCGGCAATGAGCGCAGTGTCGGCCAATTCATTCACGAGTATGGAGTCAGAAGACTTGTTGGAAAAAATGAAGAAAGAGCAGGGTGTTTATGCGTGGTGTCAGAAAGGACATGAAGACTGGCGTGTTTTGTGGATCGGCGGGTCTCTGACAGGGGACATTGAAGATGACGAAGGGGATGATCCAGACAGGTAAATTTGTTCGATAAGCAGGGAGAGATAGACCGTGTTATATCCAGCGGACCATTATCATCTCGTAACCAATGTAATAAATCCTACTCAGATCTTCACAAATTTTAGGTCGCTTAGATAGGTTGACGATCTGGAGGGTTTGATGGATGATCTTCAGTCATACCACGAGTCGGACCAGGGTTCCATAATTTGCCCACAACACACCATTTGCAATGAGAATTTGGCGCCGAAGGAGGCTGTTCTGCCTAATGACTGCTGCTTTAACTATCAGCATTTAAGCTCTCAACTCTCCATATGCAGGTCCTCGCTTCGGATATACACCGCTCTACCACTCTACGCTCACTAGACTCGAATGTCACATCATCATCAGACACAACCTCTTCTGGATACACTGCTAGGGGAATTGGTTCCATCTCTGGCAGAGCTATCTATGCGATCGGAGAATTGGCCCTTCAAGGGGTCGAGAACCTTGCCGTACTTGGGAGGATCTATTATATCGCTGATATGCTTCCAAATGCGAGGGCTATGGATCTCAAAGAGGTGGAACGGCTATACAAGGACCTCTTCGAATTTTCCCGGTGAGCGGTGATACCATCATTCCGTACGCAGCCAATGCTCAATAGGACTAAATGGTGCATACAGACAGGACCTGTATTTGGGCCCCGTCCGGAATCTAGCTTTTAAAATCCTATTTCGACGGATTTGCTCACGGGAGACAGATTATCTCGTTAGATGCGTGAATAAACAGCAGTCAAAGAGGAGGAAGAAACTGTTGGAAGAACTTGTGACTTCGCTAGATCCCCTTCGGTTTGTGCTCTCGAATTTCTAGTCTTCCGATAGTAATGACGTATTTTAACGCCAGGCTATCCTCGGCGAAAGGAGGGAGAGGAAGCGATGTAGCTGCTGCCTACAAAAAGTCCCTTTCTGAGACAGATGTTCATTCACTTTTACCGTTCATCCAATTTTGTGACAAACTGGCCCTTTCTCCGAAGCACTCAACCGTTTTGCTTCTGCTGGAGGCTGGCGTACTCGACTTCCTATTACATGCATACGACACGAAATTCCACGACCCCTTCGCTAAAAGTGAGCCAGGGGCCTCCCGCCGCACGACTGTGTTTGAGATGGCGTGCAATTCACTTGTTAGGACCATACGCGAGCTGGATGTTGAGCCTACTGTCTTTGACCATCCTGTTTTTAGCCGTGTATCCTTACCACCTTGTCCCTCAGTGGTACACGTCGAATATTCAGGCGAAGGCAGCGTAAGTCGTTGTATGCTTTGATGCAAGACCTTTGGCTTCATTACTTTTTGCAGGACATTCCGGTAAACGCCCCAGCCCTACCTGAAATTGAACCAACCGGATCCCCACTGCTCACCTTTCCGGAGTTGGAGCCTTCTGCAGAGTCGCCCTTGTCTGTATCCTCGCTTGCCTACTCCAACCAGTCAACGGAAAGTCTCGTTGTAGAATCTCCTCTACAATTCGACATGCCCAAACTACATCGACCACTGCCTCCTTTGCCATTCAACAATAGGACACTCACACCCACCCACTTGAAAGTCAATGAATTTGGTTCCAGGTTTCTCCCGCACGCAATGTCGCCTATCAGATGCCTGCTTGCCTTGGAGTCCGATAGTTTACTGCTGATTGGCCACGACGATGGCCTATCTGTGATCAATACATTCCCTCAAGAGAGGTCTGATGATGGAAATTTAACAATCAATGGTCCGGACGGGGCTCATGCTCGGACTATTTGGCTAGGACAAAGGTGTGTAGCATTAGAGCCTCAGACGCTCCGTCAAGAACTCAACGACTTTCATCAGTGTCCTTCAATTATCGTTTTTGGAGGGGGGAGGAGGCAACGGAGGGGGGGCATCGCATGATGCCGTCCTGGCGCTTGTAGGCCCTGCGGCTGATTCACCGGGTACCAAGGCTACGGGATCTCGTTCAATACGCATCTACAACCTGGAGAGCTTAGCCAGCCTAGCTAGGTGGGCGATCACCCGAAAAGTGAGCACTACATTTGGTGCTTGTACTTTGGCTCATCCTCCGACTTATAGAGTGACACTCCTTTGGATCTCAGTAAATTACATGACGAACAGCCATCACCTCCAAGGCATAGGAATAGCTTAAGCCTTCCAAGAGGCATTAAATCCCTGATAGGCCACCCTGACGAACCTTCCGGGACGTCATACGATCTCCTTCTCTCGCCGAAATCCGTGGCTTCTAGGAAGCTCACGCTGATACCTGAACATAAACATCACCCACCCGATGTTAATCGGAGAAGCTCTGAGTGGGATATGGTCGACGAGACATCTCAGCTCCAATGGGTCAAGGATTTTGTCCCACTGACTACGCGTTTATTGGGCTTGTCGGTGATATCCTATGCGTTGTGGACTGGCGAAGTGCATGGGGGACGCGGATGCCTACTTGCGGTTGCCACGAAGAACAGTATATTTTTATATGAGAGCCTAATTACGAGGCGAAAGTTCCAATTTGTTAAGGTCGTAGAGTTTCATTTTCCACTGGCGAAACAAGACAATACTAACTCGCTATAATGCAACAGGAACTTTCCCTGCCCTCTCATCCGCGAAGTGTAACGTTCTGTCAACAATGTGTACGAAAGGTGCATCCCAGGACGTCGCTCACACGTCCCGACACAGAACAGACTATAGCGAACGATAGCCCGGGTTCCGCCTATGGTAGCTATCTCAGCCTCTTCGTCATATTCGACAAAAAGGCTTGCTATATACGCCTCATCGACGGCACAGTAGGCAAAGCGGAGCTTTACGATGGTGGAGGGGATCGACACAGCATGGCATCCGATTCATCGACATCTACATTGAGGAATCGACTCTCTCTAGATGCTTCCTCTCTCACCAGATGGCTTCCACCTGTGCAGTGCTCGACCCCGACCCCTGAACCTGGGAAGCCTGGCGCTGTGATCGATATAAGTATCATCACACGCGGGAAGGACACCCACATTTTACCATCTCCAGTCTCGACGGGATCATCCTCGAGGCGCCCGATCTTCGTAACGACCTGGCGATCACCACCGACCAGCGTATCAGTGCGAGTTTCCGCCCTTCCTGTTGATGAAGACAATTTTTTACAATTGATTGCGTTGGGTGGCGAGGCTGGTATAGAGGTGCAAGAAGTTCCACTGTCGTTCTTGCAAAAGGTGACGAAAAGATCTTCCCCGGGGGAGGTCCTTTGGGCAGAAGAGGATATGGGAGGATATACTGGCTTCTTGTGCAATGGAGGACACTGGGACCAATCCCACCACCGTTATCATCGTCAACGTCTGAGCTCCTTGTGGACATCTAGTGGAGGTTCAGTTGACTCACATGCGGAAGGTTCGATGACGAACCGGATGAAAGGGGAGCAAGGGGTGTATGGCTGGTGCTGGAAGGGTGCAGAAGACTGGCGCATCTTCTGGGTCGGAGGGTCGTTGACAAGTGATAAGGACGACGGATGACTTCCTGGAACAAAGGCCCAATTGCGGAGAGGATAGCATACATAACATGATAAGGAGCGACGAATAATATACAACTATATATGGAGGTGTCCATGCGATTCCTTATCCCAAACGTATGAGGGGAATATGTGTGTAATGGCGATGTGGTTAGCAAGAATTGTACGGTATCGATGAGAGCAAGAGAGGTGCCAGGTTATAAAGATAGTCCATGACATGCAAAACAAGAACGGAACTTAATGTCTAAGAAGGAGTATTTGCAGACCTGGATCCCGCCGATCCAGGTTGTGGTTTTCGAATGACCACGAATGAACGCGTTGGTTGTGGAGTTTCACCAACGCCACCCATCTCCTCGTCCATCGGCAATGCTGGTGGAGTCGGTGACGAAGGCACAGCTGGGGCCGAGCCCTCACTACTATGTGCGCGGTTTCGTCCCAGCCGGAACCAAGATTTCTTCTTGGTAGCCATCTCTTCCGAATCATCATCACCGTAATCAGCAGGCATACCCGTCATGACTGGAGGCCGTAGGAGTCCGCCCGAACTCAGACGCTGCGTTCGTCCAGATGATGAGCCCAATCCTTGGAAGGTAGCAAGAATGCCTGCATCCTCGACGATGGCTGTTTGTGACTTTGTGCGGATGTGCGAAGGCTGCATTGCACCGGGAGGAAGGGTTGCAAAGTCCGGTTGGCGACCTTCGACGTTTGACAGCGACGGGGGCGGTGATTCGTCGTTGTCGAAGATGGTATGGGCAGGCATGGTACTCTGGCCGATAGACGGGAAAGTATGCGTAGAACCAGCTGTAATTGCATACGGTGTGTCTATGTGAGCCCTTCCGCCACCAACCCGCGAGAAACCAGAAGGTGCTGTAGTTGTCAAGGTAGTTTGCGACGGTTTCGTCAGTTGCTGATGCAAAGCTGACTTTGATGTTGCCGCAAGCGGGCTCTCGCTGAGCACCGGAGCGTAGCCAGGCTTAGGGAAAGGTTTCCAAGCGCCCATGATGTACCCCTCGTCTTCACTATCTTCTCGGTATGGCCGCATGGCCTGCTCAGGTCGCAAGACAGAAGGAGGTGGTCCTGAGGCCGACGAGCCTTTCCTCGATTCGCTGCCCAAGAAGCGAGGCGGTGTCGCCTCACCAGGGTTCGGAAACGCGGGTGGAATGTACGAGGAGACGTCTGAATCGCGCGGTTCGGGTTGTCGAAGCTCGGGGATCCTGTACGCGTGCTCTTGTTCACGGGTGCGACGTTTGCCATGTCGTTTGCGCGAACCACAGCAGCCAAGAAGACCACAGGCTCCGAGCAAGCCACTGTCAACTACATGCCTACTCCGGTCGAAACCAACCGCACCAAATATGCGGACTAGAGCTTCACTCAGCTTGACGAGGAGCATCAGCAGCAGAGCCAGGAAGACCAATGCTAGAATGATGAGGATGCCGTATGCCACCCATCCTCCTGCTCCAGAACCAATGGATATCTACAGAAGAAAAATCAACTATGTCCATATGCGAGGTAAGGCAGGTGACTTACTGTTGGGCTCAGTATGAGCAACAATACAGCCACAACAATCCTTGCAACACAGAATAAAAAGCTGATCAGCCCCATGCTTGCTCCAGTTCCCCACGGGAGCCATATACTAGTGACGAGCGCGGACACTATCTCGATAACCAGTATGATGATCGCTTGAGCTGTCCCACTCTTCTGTCCTGCACCAATGGTAATGCCGAATGCCAAATTCGTGGCAAAGAAAAGAGCGGCAAATAGTTGAGAACCGTGGCGATAGTGGTTGTACAGCGGGCCATAAGAAAGGAGGGTCCTGGTCTCATCGTAAAGTTTGCTCGTGGTCGTAAACGTGACCCGTATAACCAAGTGTGCAGGAATGACAACGGAGAACAATGCGAATGAGAGCGCAGCGAGGGCTTTGGAAGCCACTGATGCAACATCTCTGGACATGACCATTTGGTATACGGAGAATATCGTCACCGGCAGGTGAAACAATAGGAGGATGCGGACAAGATTGCCATGTAGAACACTGCTATGGAATGAACCGAGGTCAGAGCGGAACCTCCACCAAGCTCTGTGAGAGTTGATACCCCTTTCTGTCGTGCTTCCTCCGGTGGAAAGCGCAAGTCCAAATCGTGATGACGGCCTGTATATCCCACTGCCTGCTGTGTTCATCCCATTGAGAGACTTTCTCTCATCTAAAATTCCAGGGTTCGGCGTATCCGGGACGTCCTTGATGTTTGAAAAGCCAGGACTTCGAGCGCCAGTCAACCTGGAAACCGCATTTGGCCCCGTATTCCCATGGCCACCCAGGGTATTGGCAATTGAGCATGCCACATAGTCGATGAACCATACGAGGATGGCCAGAAGTATTGCAGTAGCAATAATGCCGAGGAATAAGATCAAACAAACGGGAAACAAGTCCTGGGGGCGAATGCCTATGGTATAAGCAAAGGAAGATAAGCCATCTGTGGCTTCATCTGGAAGAGTAAAAAGGATGTTCGGCACTGAGGTGTTAATGAATAATGGGGATGCAACGTCGTTGAGCTGTTCTTGAAACTTTGACTGGGGCGGGTACGGAGGGGTGAAGAAAGGGTTCCAGTGGTGGGAAGCGGACGATGGCACGATCGTTATGTCTTTAAATAGTGAGCTGCCGTAATGAGCATGAAAATAGATGGCTTACTATATGTCAATGTAGACCATGCGGTTTGAGTCAAGATGGGGTCTAGTAGAACACGAGGAGTGAGCAAGTCGTGGAGAAATAGGGTTTCTGGAACTCACAGACAAATGGTGGCCATTCGACGGCAACCATCGCCAACACTGCACACCACTGCGTATGGAATACAATGTCACGCATCGAAGGGGTACCTAAACAGTATCAGATAGTCCTATAAATGATGTCCAGACGTCCACGTACAAAATCTCATCAAAGCAGGCGACGTTGCGAACCTTTCGCCACTGATCGCGCTAGCAACAATAAAGCCTGCGCTCTGTGCTCTGGACCACAATCCATCGTGACGCGTAATGCCTCTCCCCCAAGCAGATATGGTCCTAGCAAGACCGACGATCACCCAGTAGGCAATGGCAAGCGCAACCGTCGACCAAAAGATGACCTTTGCTTGTCCGTATGGAGAGTTTGGCTGCGGGTCAAGTGGTGTCGTGATAACATCGATACACATTAGCTCTTGGATGGACGGGTCGACGGCGCGGAGCCGAGTTGAGAGCGTCGTAAGCGCGCGGTGTTCCCCCCATGGTATGGTTGTAGAGAAACCGAACTCTCCGGACTGTATTGGGCAGTATGTACCGGTAGAATCTAGTGCTGGTAAGGGAGATGGTGGCCTCAACGAGTTGCAGAAATATGTGCTATTTGTCCATGCGTTGAGTGTCAGCACATTTGTCGTCGTGAAGAGCGTGGCTAGGAAACAAAATAAAGCGATTAACGGGGACACATCGCCGGTGATTTATACATACTCACCGAGGCTTGTGCTGCTATTGGTGAACCCCTGTATCGGCTGTGGGCTGCTTCCCAGTACCGTAAGGTTTAGGTACATGCCCAGCCCATCGTTCTCTAGAACCTGGGCATATACAGTCGATATCTCAAGCTTTTGTGATGAGTTACTACTAGCTTCGTCGAAACAGTCAGTGAAACGAGCGACAGCCGGGTCAGCAAGGATACGAGGGACGAGGAGAAGAAAGAGGAGAGCCCCGCGTCGAGCAGGCCTAAAGAAGAAGTTGTTCATCGTCTCCGACGACGACGACGAGGGTCCAACTCAGGTTCGGTGTCACTCTCGTGTGCTTGATGAGATCGAGTTTCCGCAGACCCACGCCACGTGCTGATCCTGTCAGATTACGTCACGCAACTTTTGGAATTTCCAAGTTTCTCCAAGTTCATGCTGTTGCACTATCTCCGCCCATGTCGAGCAAGACCCTTCCGCCAGTTTCGTCTCTTTCACGACACTAGAATATACACAGAAGATAAACGATGGCCAGGATGGCAAGTTGTCATTGGGATAGAGGCGCATGCGCAGATAAAGTCACGGCAGAAACTGTTTTCTGGTGAGTATTCGTGACGGGACAGAACTACAGTCAATTTACGCGCATGGACAGAGTCTTTAACTTCTGATCCTGGAGAGACACCGAATACCCATGTTTCTTTGTTTGACGCCGCGTTTCCTGGTACCTTGCCCGTGAGTTTCTGTGGGGGTTTGGGTGACTGAATTACTCACGGAATAAACAGAATCTAAACCACAAATGTGTCGACCTGGCGCTTCGAGCAGCAGCGGCCCTCCAGTGCGATATACAAACCCATTCATCCTTTGACAGGAAGCATTATTTCTATTCGGATCTTCCATCGGGCTACCAGATAACGCAGCAATATGGTTAGTGTGGTTATGTACCTTTGACCAATTGAGGCTCAACTCTTCCTTTAGCACCAATAGCTCTTGGGGGCAAATTAAACATAGTCCTACCCGATGCAGTTCCCTTCGATGTACGAATTAAGCAAGTTCAACTTGAACAAGTCAGTGTAACTTTTCACTTCACCGCGGCACACTTTCGCTGATCCTCTGGTTTAGGACACAGCGAAGTCCACTTTCAACCCAAGGACACGGACTTCCCACATAGACCTCAATAGAGTAGGAACAGGTCTCATGGAAATCGTGTCTGAACCGGACCTCCGGTAAGACTAGATGAACAAGGCTAGCTCCCAGATTTTGTTGACATTGGGCGCTACAGTTCACCGGAAGAAGCTGGAGCATATGTCAGGACCCTGCAAGCCGTCCTTCGTGCCGTCGGTGCGAGCGATGGGAATATGGAACAGGTAACATAAGCCTTCTTTACATTGAAGCTGTCCGTGACTCAGATAGTCTTCTGGTACAGGGATCTCTACGATGTGACGTGAATGTATCGGTGAACCGCGTTGGTCGCCCACCTGGGACGCGTTGCGAGATTAAAAATCTCAATAGCGTCCGATACATGATGGCCGCTATCAGTGAGCTAGGGTCCCCCTTTTACGTCGCATAATTTAACTTAAACTCGTTAGCACACGAAATTAGCCGTCAACGTGCCATACTGGAATCCGCCGTCGACACTGACGCGCCGTCCGTACCTCAAGAAACACGCGGGTTCGATGAGAACCGTTTCGAGACCTTCAAACTACGTTCAAAGGAAGACGCGCCGGACTACCGCTACATGCCTGACCCGAATTTGGGGCAGCTGGTACTCAGCAAGGTCCGTGTGACAGACTTTAGAGCCGTCAAGACAACCTCAATGGTGTCATCATCAGGAACGCATTCAGGCGATCAGGGATACGCTCCCAGAACTTCCGTGGAAGACACGTGAGCGGCTGAGGATAGACTATGGCCTTTCCGAGCGCGACGTCGAGGTCCTCCTGACGGTGGAGAGTGGCCGTGAGGTCCGGCACGATGGCGAAACCGGTGGCTCGGGCTCTGGTGCTGTCGCGTACTTTGATCAACTTTGCGTGGGTTGTGAGGGCACAGAAACTGCGCGACGCGATCCGAGGGTTGTCGTTAACTGGTGATTGTTCTTGTCCTCCTGTTCGTGGTCGTCTCATACTCACAAGTTTCCTGTTTCACCTTTTCCTGTGCTTCTTTCTCTCAGGATGACACACGAGTTGCTCGGGCAATTGGCCGCGCGCAAAGAAAGCTTCAGAGATAATCATCTTTCTGTCGCACAGATGGGCGAGTTGATTGACATGGTTCAGGATAAGATCATCACCGGTGAGAGTCGTGTTGCGCCTTTGTGAACCTTACGCTAAACTTGCTCTGCTCTCAGGAACATCCGGGAAGCTACTCCTCCGATACATGCTTGCAAATTCATCAAAGGCATCGACTAAGCAAGTCGCGATGGAATTACAATTGACCGCCTTTCAAACCACTTCTGATTCGGCATCTCCTGGCCTATCTTCGTTTGCCCCAGAAATTCGCTTGATTTGTGTTGATGCCATCGCTGCCCTACCGGCGGAGGTGAACGCGGTGAAGAAAGGTAACAAGAACGTCCTGAACAAGATCGTGGGACGCGTGATGAGAGACACTCGGGGCAGAGCTGATGCACAGGCGGTGAAGGCGCTGCTGGAGGAATTGATTTTACAGCAGCAGTGATCATCTATCGTACAGATCCAGGGCATAGAGCTCTCTTGATATCATAACTCATGGTCAAATTCTGAACAATGTTGTGGGGATCAAATATTGTGATCAAGAGAACGGCCTATATCGTTGAACCCAAGTTGGAGGTGTGCTAGTGGAGAAATACATCAAAAAGCTAATACATGGAACGATGCCGAGAGCGATACAGCAATACAAAGCGGGGAGGCACGGTGTCAAGTGAGTGAATGAGAGACGGGTATAATCAGAAAAAGTTCATCAACGCTTCAAGAATCGCAAGTCCAAAACACCAATTGAAAGTACTATCTTACGCAAATGCCAAACCAGCAAACGCACCCACAGCTCCAACCACAGCCCCTCCGGCAGCAGCGCGGAGACCACTAGACTTCTTTCGCTCGACCTCCACCTGTTCATACAAGCGCTTAACAGCTCCTTCGTCTTGTCCCACAACAAGTAGACCATGCGGATCACTAATGTCCTTCCCTAAGATTATGCGCGTGTAGAAACCCACTTTGACTGCGTCGGCGTGGATATTGTGAATGCTATCCCGTGGAACGAGATAGACAGTCGCAGCGGAAGAATGGGTCAAGCTGGAGAGAAACGTTTCGCGTTGCTCTATACTCATAGAACGAGCTAATGGTTGAGCTGTGCGGGGGGAATGAGAGGTCGATGTCTCGGATTCCAGTGGCGATGTTACGTCGTCCTCAATGCTGAGGTCAATCGGCGAAGCCGTAGGGGCCTCTTCAGGTTTGATGGATTCCTGGCTGCTATAAGGAGAGGGCGAAGACATTGAGCCTGGCATCTTGACCCTGGGACGCTTCGGTCTGGTAGGCGTCAGGGCATCCTGCCACTTCACGACTTTTCCTGCGACGTCCAATGTTCCTTCACCGTCGAAACTCTTATCAAACATCCCTGGCTGCAAGAGGCTCTCAACAATCTCCTGAGATTCGATGTCCAAAGACAGCACACTTTGTGCGGGTGCCAGGGCTGTCACATATGACGATCGGCGACGTTGGCGGATTGTGGCCCTTGTTTCGTCGTCGCGGTCGCGAGCGGGACTTTGTAGCTGCATCGATCCTAAAGCATCTACAAGACTTTTTCCATTGGCAGCAGTAACAGGTGCCTGCTGAGGGCCCGTCGTCGGTGAATCAGCATAGGGACAGCCTGAGCGTGGATGGCCTGCTCTGGGCCGTTTGCACTTGCTGCAAACAGGAGCTTTGCGCGGTGTTACGCCCAAGGGTTCCTGCCCGCCAGAAGCTTTGCCGTTCGGGGTGTTTGGTACTGATGAACGCAGCGTCGGTGCCATAGTGGCCGCGGTCTTGGGGTGTTGGTGGTTCTCTTCAAGTCAAGGATCTACAGTACAAAGCGACGATTCCCTATGGGCGAAAATTTCTAGCTCAACAAAAGACTTTGAATTCAAAAAAGCCTGTTGTTCTGTCTGAAACAAGCTTCCAAGCGGCACAAGAGACAAAGCAGAAACAAAACGGGAACAATGAGGAAGTTTGTTGACTCATGTTGACCGACATCATCCAAGAAATGTCTCCGCGGCGGCCCTGATCCGCAAACGTTTCTTTCTCCTCCGTTTCTGCTTCAAAAAAAATCTATCCCATGTGGCCTGTTTCAAAATTCATCTTTTCAATGGAGCTGTGAAAGTATAACTTATATTGCGACCGATCCATAGGGATTCACTGTTCCGACAACCTGTTAGACTCAACTCGACAGCTTGGCTACATACCCCAATTGTACTTCATTTAACCCAACTCTGTTCTAAAGGGCGATGCGGATCTTATCGCCTGGGTATCCGGCAATACAAGCCCTCCTGATGCCCCCACTGAAATGCGGTGTGACTGCTTTCTTGCACAGCATCACCTCCAACTCTAATACATGTGGACTACATGTGGTCCACGATCTTTCATGATCAGCAGACCAGACCAGACCTTCCTGCTTCTACAAGCTTTCTCGGCATCTAAGCAAGAGTTTCAAGGAGCAATCATCTCAAGGATCTGAGCCCTGGCGATCGTGTAGAAAATCTCTCCATGGATCGTCATTTTCCATGTGGACGATGGCAGATAGCGACAAGACAAGCGTTACGGGCCGCCTATATTATGACATATGATGACATGAATCTCTCTTTGCTCTCCCAGGGTCTCTACGACCAGGCTATCGGAATGTGCTATCCCGGACATTAGCCACATGGTTGGGCTCATTGAGGAGCTTTTTGAACGCTTATCTACACCCTTGACATTCACAGGTGCTAACGATCTCACTACGTAAAATGTGGCACGAGTGTACGAAGCATACATGGAGCTACTAAACATGCCGAAGGAATGGCCATTTGGTACACGTTTGCCTCCGTGATGCGTGGCGTAGCGTAGATTGAAATTCAATATTACATGCTTATCTCAGTCTACTGCAGATCAATATTTCAAATATGTATAGCAATAGTCTAGTAAAATACACTTTGGTGTCTCAATACGAGGACTAATACAGGGAGGTATGTTGGAAATGTGGCTGATCGAGGCAAAGGGCGGTACGAAAGAGTAAGATTCTCCTGCTGAAACTCTTTGAGGCCTTGTCTGGGCGTATCAAATTCCCTGTAAAAACGAAGAGATAAATACCCAAGCGACCATGTCAAAAAAACAAGATTAGAAGCTTTGCAGGGAATACCCCAGGGTGCTTTTCATGTGGCCTGGTCGTGGGTGAAACAAGTTGGGTTCTATGACGCGCCCACAGGCCGGGTGGCAACAGCAACGTTCTCGCCGAAGGGAAGTTGAGGCGACTTGACGCTCAGGTCCTTGGAGAAACCTTCGACCACAGGAGGAAGCGAGAGAGGTGTTGCCGCCGAACTGTTTGCAGTCGTCGTGGACTTCAAGGGTACCTCCGGTGTAGTATTTGATGACCTATAGAGCACATCACGAAATCAGGAGGGCGATCCATTGGTTGCTTGGGCTTGACGCTAGACCGACCGTGGTTTCTTGGCTGGTTTGTGCGGTGAAGCATCGCTAGATTTTCCTGTGCCCTTATTTTCACCGACCGACGGTCAGTAGCCTTACTGATAATGAAGTGAAAATGCATACTTTTCCCCGTTTTTGGACCAACTTCGTAGGACGTTCACCTACGTCAAATACGTTGTCCGGAAGGCCGGAACTACACCATGGAACGGAGAATTAGCGGGGCAACGCTGGTCATAGACTACGTACTTCCTGAGATGCCGTACGACAATCCCCATTTTTGACTCATCAAAGGTTTCCCATTGCTTGACCATTTTGGTGAACTCGGTCGTTGGATACGATATGTCAAGTCTTCGAGGAGCAACGGCGCCCGCTTTTCAGGTAAAAGGCATTAGCAGTGCGTCAAGATATCGGAACATCGTATGGAGATTTACGTTGCTTCGGTTCAATGGCAAGCCCAATGTAAAAAGTCGTCGAATATACCGGGCTTGCTCCCTCTTTGCCTTCGACGTCTTCTTTCTTCCTGTTGGCAACGGCATCTGAGATTTCACCCTGAGCCACTGCTTGAACCTCGTCGTCCGAAAGGCAGTAGGAGACCTGATCAAAGCCCTTGATGAAAGGATGTGCCAACGTCAGAGAATCGACATATTCAAGCTTCATGACCAATTGCCGTATCCTTGACTCCACAGTCCCGGACCTAGAAGCAAGCTTGTCAGCAGCAGTAACGATGTTGTTTCAATGATACGATGATGACCATTTCATTTGCAGCTCTGGGTTGCCTGTTGATGCGATGACTTGTAGATAATATCGATATTTGAGGAAGAAGTCGTGTTTCTCAAACAGTTCTGACCAGGTAGCTTTACCAATGATGACTTTGTCAACAATGTCGGCACCTGCATGCCCATGAGCAGTTGTCGGGAGAAGCAGCCGTCGTCACTCACCTTTCTTGAACTCCTCCGTCATAATCATTTGAGTTGATGCCGTGACATTATGCGTTGAGCACATAGCAGGGTATGCGGGAGTGATGATAGGCATCCGGTGGGAGCGGTCTCCAGGGTAAAGCTTGGGATTCCAAACCCGAACTTGTAAAGGCCCCTCCTCAATTTGTTTTAATAGTACAGGTTGTGGCCACGACCTGTAAAGGGAAGTTGAGCAGTGGTATGTAAACAAAGCTAAGGCAACTCACCATTGATACATGATAATAAAGAAACGGCTGACTATAGCCCCTGCTATTGCGTTGGGATACAGTTGACATATTCGTGCAACAAGCATGGCCCATGCGACACCACCGAGGAAGCCATTAACGTTAGAGTAAATTGCTCTCCCTAGTACATCATCAGCACCCTACAAAATTCGATTGAAATAGCGACCGACGTGTTGCCCAAAGCTTGATACAACGTAGAGAATCACGGAAGACTTGTACATTAGGGACAAGACGGAGGATCTCATCTGTCACTCGGGAACCTGTCAAAGACATCAGAAGAGCTGCGTCCACAGAAGGCATAATTTACTGACCATTCAAACTGCGCACACATCTCTCATCGAGATTTCGAAGGAGATTGTCATCCGCCAGCGACAGGTCATCCGGTATTGACGAGAGAGCCAACCGTGCCATCAAGAAATCAATGGGTATGCCAGAAAACTTGATCTTGATAACGGGCACGTATGCCTCTGGTACGCCCTAGAACATCGGTGTAGCAGATGGGAGTAGCAATGGACACAACACGCACCGAAACCTCCGTAACGCCCTCTGCCTCTCTAAGCATTTGCTCAAAAACTTCGAAAAAGTCCTCCCGTGAAACATGTTTTGGCACAACGCAAAGGGTGTCAATATCAGAGCCAGGCCCGTGAACGCCTAAACGGTAGGACCCAAAAGTGAATATTTTACCACCCGCGGCGTTGGCCGCAGCTTCGGAAAGCCCTCGCGACAAAGAAACTGTTCGAACAAATTTTTTGACAAGAGATGCAACGCGACCCAACACGATTTCCCTATAAATTGAGCAGTTGAGGGTCGATTGACGATGGTGGATGCGCTAAGGAAAAAGATCATTGCAGAAGCACATTTCCTTCTAGACCCGTAATGGAGCTTAGGACACAACGAGGCCGCGCAGTGTACATGTTTTTTTACGATATGAGAGAAGTCTCAAAGGATCGTGGCCTCATCCGGGTGGAACGCGAAGACAGTGGGGCACACAAGGATGAACACATACCTCGTCCGTGATGCGGCCTCAGCCTCAAAGGCATTTTGTCTTCTGAGCTCCTCCATGAGAGTTACTGTCACTTCTTTTTCGCGTTCGCTCGATTCGCCCGTCGCAATGGGTGGAGTGACCCCGTAAAAACTGGGAGAAGATATTTCGTATGCAAGCAAAGGTCTTCAAAGGCAACCCACTCACCCTTGGTGGCTTGCCATTATGGTACAGTCAACTCGGGTTAAAGGTAAATTATACGAAAACGGCGAGGGAACAGGCGTCCTGGACGATGTCGTAGAGAATGAAGGCTGAACTCCGATGTCAGTGATGATTCTTAAGCTGGGTAGTCACATGACCCAGCCTTCAGCCCCCTAGTTCAAATCGACGTATGCAAGCCGGTTTTGGGGCTGTTTGCTCGGTCTCGGTGGTCAAGGCTACATTCTACCGGAATAATACAAAGGTCCGTGGGTGTAAAAACGGGGTAAATACGAGTAAAACTAGGGTATACCAAGCGTCCCAGGGGAATGGCATAGTATGTCACATATAAGTACACAAAACAAATGGCCAGTGAAAGACCAGTGCGACAGGAAGTTGTGGATAACGGAACTGTGCAAACAAAACAAAGATGGCTATAGAGTCGGTGGGATGAAACATGGTAGTTTGCATCGCCGTGTGCATTTATTTTGAATCAGAGCTTTAATTGGGTGCATCCTGCTTTCGTGATATCTTGGTCCGCTTGATGGCCCAGCTGCGAATGAACCAGGCAGCAATAGCAACGGCCAAGACACCCAAAATGACACCAACAGCTATGCCGGCCTTTGCGCCAGATGAAAGGCCTTTTGGTTGCGGTTGCGGCTCGGAGGGGCCGGTAGGCGCGGCAGGATGAGTGGTATTGGACGGGTTGAGCCCAAAAGGCCAGTAATCACCACCATTTGGGGGTAAAACACATGTAAGGGCATCCCCATCGCCAATAGGCTGGAAGTCGGTCTGTAACGTCAGGTTGACCGTATCGTTTGGGTCCACGATGAACGGGGCAGGAGAAGGGGGGCTGTCGCTATCGCTGCAGTTCGGCCCACGAGCACCGATGAAAGACGTGTTGCCGATCAGCACATTGTTCTCAATTGTGAAGTTGACGGTAGAGGCGACAGCAATTGCGTAGGTAAAAGCGCCACCGAACTGATTGTTGCTTACAACCCCGGAAAAGCTGACGTTGGTTCCAAACTTGTCGCCGAACCAGGTGCGGGGGCCGATTGCAATTCCCATCCTAAATTACATTTCGTCAGGTAGTATATGGGGTGATGGAACACGACCCTACTTGATGACCGCTCCTTCGAAGTTGTTCCCTTTAGTATCACTTGGTTCCTCGGTGTCGGTCGCGAAGCCTCCGAGAATAGTGTTATTTGTGACGACAGTTCCCGTATAATTCCCGCTAAAAGGATCGTAGTCAACCATGTTGATACCTCCTAGGAGGGTGTGCTAGAATCAAGTTATAGAAGTGATGGAATACATGAGAATGTCTGCCGTCGGCACGCATAACTTATTAGAACTCACATTTAGAACCCATATCGTGTTGTTATACACCTGGGTTCCGGGAGAACCGAACAGCACAATGCCACCATCTGTTGCACCCTGTATCATGTTATTCCTCACGATGCTGTTCAGACAGCTCATGCTGATCCCATCGGCCCACTGCTGAAAGGCGTCCGAGCCGCACGGTCCGATATCGTTGTTCTGGACTAGCGTGTTATTGCAGTTGAGGCTTCCTTCTGCGATATGGAGGCACGACCAGCCCCTTGGATCATAAGAACGCACAAACTCGACAATTTGGTCGGGGTTCTCGCCACCCATTTCAATATTGCCACCTCCGCCAGCAGCTGGTGCACCTCTTCGCGCGCCGTCGATCTGTAGATGATGATGCAACACCATGAGACGACTACTTTTGGGATGAAGCGGATCGGATTTCAGCTGACCTGTATGTTACGGAGCTTCACACCAGAGCATGTCAAGCAGATGCCGTCAATGGCAGTCGTGTGTCCCGTTCCGTCGTCATTGAGTGTACCATTTACAACGAGCAGAGCTCTTTCGTCCGCCGTTGGATACCCCAGAGTGCTTATCTCTTGATTCGGAGATGCAAAAGCCAAGGGTGCTTGAATGAAGTAGGTTTGGTTGGGGCATAGCTGAAGTGTATACCCAGGGCCAGAGTTCTGTAGAAGGTTGTTGAGGCGGTCAGTGACTGTATCGGCTGGCTCAGCCGCTTCGCAGGCATCCGCCCGTCTTTCATGAGAACTAAGGCAATGTCAAGGAAACGAAAGAAGGCACTTTCATATACACTCACCTGAGTCGTTGACTGTAATGACCACGAAAAACGCCCTCCATGATCATAGTGAAGGTTTGACAAGAGACTCCGTTCCCTGTTCCCAGCACAGGTCCCAAGCTCTCGCAGGGCAAACAAGATGATATAGGCCGGAAGATACCTGGAAAGAAAGGGAAATAGAGCGCTCAGAGCTATATCGAGGCCCAACATTCTCCCTGTTACACATCGACATGCCAGTGGCAGGCACAAAGGTTGCCTCACGAAGCTGCGGTTGCACAGCATCCATCAGCTATATAAAGAACAAACACCTCAGGTTCGAGATTGAAAACTATTTATATTTGACAAATTCGTCGTTGTTGTATTGCATGCACCAGCAACATTATTATAGTAGAGCTTCAGGTATTCCAATCCAGGCGAATCGATTTGCATAAGCGTTGTGGCGCGAGACTATGATTGTTTCAGAACACTCCGATGACTGGGAGCGCCTGAAGGGTCTAGACTGTTGACGTGCGTCACAATAGATTCAAGTTGTTTGCGGACCTGGGCAATCTTCACAAGACGTCAACGTTGACCATATCTTGAGTACGGATGGACAGCCCTCAAACTCGAGGCTCTTAATTTAGATTTAGTACAACAGGCCTGATTGTTTAAGATGTTGAATTGCAGCTGCCTCTGAAAAAACAATGGATTAATTCTTGCCTTCCTGGATGTTGTAAAAACCATAGACATTTTTTTGTCTATCGGGGCCCCGTTTACGTTTCGGAGGTCACCTTGAAGCGATTGATCGTGTGATCCAGAACTGTTGATTGATGTGATGCACGCCAGCCCACAACGGTACAACCCCACTCACATCCTTCTCTCATGGCTGCTGCTGCTCTTGGGGTTATGGGCAGCTCACATACACGTCGTGCAAGTCTGTCCAATATGTCTATCGTCTCTGTCCGTACAACTTCGCTCGACGTTTGCGAATTCGTCTATGGAGAAAAGACGTCGTCAATGGATGCAATCAACCGTCTGTACGAACCAAATGCCGGTACGTTTGTTCTCCGAGTAGTCCTGGGCCTTTTGAGGACTAATTCTTTTCGTCTGCAGTGTAAGTTTAAAATTCAATGTGCATGACGCAACGTTCACCCTTCTCTCAGCTATGAGAACCCATTCTTGACGGCCACATCACGATCTGTAATCGCTGATATTCATCGGCTCTCCCACCAGCTCAGCTCAGTCGATGTTCCTCGGCCACTCGCCATGCTATGCACCTTATTTCGCCTGAAAGTGCCAGAAAGTTCGAGGAGTGGGGATGTCCTTTTCCAAGGTCTTCGAGTCTGGACTGAGATGGGAGATATTTGCGAGAACGAGAGTTTCGGTGAGTAATAGAGCCAGGATATCCAAAGAAGGAATCATAAACCGCTACGTGCGCAGATAACCACAGGAAAACAATCGTGGAGCATACTCTCAACATCCTGCTTCTCCCAGGGATCCACTGCGAGGACGATAGGTTGCAAGGATCCTCCGCATCCCTCGTTTCGGTCCTCGGCTCTCCATTATCTGTGCAACACTATTCCGCTTCACCTTCACTGCGTATCCCCGGCACCTCGCTCTCCGTACCATCACCTTTACACTTCCAACTCCACGTTGTCACTCGCCTTTCTTTCAATGAACAGGGTCGTGTCACACACCACCGGGATTTCTGGGATGTCAAAGATGTAATTGGTCTTGTCCCAGGCGTCTCATTAGCCCAGTGGATTGGTACTCGGCTTACTGCGCTGGGCTTATCCTACCTTTCCAGGCTATGGACGCGGACTTCGCATATTTTGGAGCAAGCTGAAGCCGGTGAGCTTGACGGGACATCCGCGGCTTCAGATCTTACCCCATCCACAAAAAATGCTCTAGGGTTGGACGGGGTATAACTACGCTCGTGGACCCTTCCGTTCTATCGCGTTTGACAGCTGAGCGCTCCACCCATCTACTTGCCCCCAATTTGAGAGGAGACCATAGAGGCCGACGAATGGGGTGATTCTTATGGGCTACTTGGGCGACTATGGACCTCCACCATTCAGTACCGCGTGGCTTTTCGCCCCATCAGGCACAAAGTTCGCATGATCATAGTTCCATGAACGTCATCTGCGGTCACGGTTACCCCGGCCTTGGCCAGATCTATGTGATCTTGACAGGTCGAGAGAACTTGTGTCATTCACGATCGCGAAGCTTGAAGGATATGCTGTGTAGAAGAAGCGTGGGCGTGTCGCAAAAAGCCGTCCAAGTCACCCAATACGCTTCAGCCATAAGGCGATGGACAGCAACCGTGCGTGGCAAATCGATAGACCGGCGGACTTTTGGAGTCTACCGCAGCGTCTCGCCAGCTAGGATGAACATGTTCAAAGCCAGTATGGTTTCATTAATGGAGCCAGCTAAAGCCACCTGTTTAACGAAGAGGGCAGATCTGCACCAGACGTCTAGACACCATCGGGCCCATTATTCCACAGTCGTAATTTCCTTCTGCATCGGTATCGGGCCAAGCTTGGAGCAACAGAGCTAGTCTGAAGGGAATTCTGGTCATGGGAGGCCTCCCGCACCCACCCCAGGCAATTGCCTAAGTAGCATCTGGGTTAGATCTCGGGGAACCGTCATTACATTCCCTTTCGGCCAGATCCAGAGGTTGCGCGTCACCTCTGGCTTCCTAAGCCGGTACCTTGGGGGAAGCGCAGAGTTTTCAGACGTTTATGGCAGGAACAGGTGCCGTATCTTTGACGGATCCTGCGTGGTCCTTTCACGCCTGATTTAGGCGTTCACAAGACATACCCTGTGCTGCGGAGACGGCCTGTAGATTGGTCGACGCCACAATTCGCGGAGTACATCATATCTATGCAGGCATTGTTCACCTTGTCATCTTCTAGCATCGACGTATGAACAGGAGAAAGCATTTCTCCATCAGCGGCTCCTATTGATACTAGCTGAGGCTCCGAGCTTCGCTGATGCTCTCACCTTCTCCATGTTCTATACCAACGAGGCTCGATGCCGGCGGATCCGGCACGTTGGAGTCGAACGGAAATGGCCGCACCGCTTCATCTTTCATCTTTCATTCAGTGAATCGGCTTTACCCCCCCTAAGTCAAGGGTCTGGGCACCACTCGGACACCAGTCAGCGACGCTAGCGGAGATCTAACTCGCTTTGCGCGATATACGAGGGTTCGAAGGTTAAAGGGAGGCACCAGTGTGGCCAATCTACTACTTCGTGCGACCACCTGATGTTCTTCCAATTTCTGACTGGCCCACAAATTCTCCTCGACCCCCGGATTCTCCCAGACAACCTCCCGAGGAAGTCGACCCACAAAGGCACGAATGCATCCCCACATCCAACACGTACCAGCTTGAGGCCATCTTGTACGCGTGAAGAAGCAACCAAAGAGTTCTTCCAGTGTCCTTCTATCTCTTCACAATCTACTCCTTCTATCCGCCTTACACGTATAAATATACTTCTAGTTTCATTTTCCTCCCGTGCACATCGGCCGAAACTCATGCGCTCAATTGAAATGAAGGCGGGGCTGTCTAGTCCATAGCATCGTGTTTTACTGGGCTATCCAGGGTTCTCTGTGGGTGATATGGTGATACGTCGAAGGTATTACAACTGTACAGCTTGTGTGTTCCGCCCTCAAGCGCTAGAGGTCGACGGCTAAGTATGTTATGCATTCTCCGAGAAATGCACGTCTTTCCCAGCCCCTCTCTGATTGCGAAGTGACGCCTGTACTATTTTTGGCGCGCTTCTCCGTCCTTAGCGTTTCATAATGAGGCCTCATGACCAGACTCTGTCCTTTCTAGATCTGAGTTCAATTCAGTGCCTCGAGCTTCTTCCTGGGAGCCTGGAACTGAGGCAGCGCTCCAAACGACTCCCACCGTAGAGCATGACCGATGCTTGGCCCCTTTGTTCCAGTTTGACTTGACTTCAAGGCAGTGAGTGAGTGGCAGATGCATGATAAGCACGATAGATTCTTATTAGTCTTCTAAGTGGACTAAGATGGTAACAGAGTGATAACTGTGCTGTATACTCCCAGGCGTTTTGACGTCGAACGCGAAAGATGCGTTTCGGGACGTATGGACGTCTCTAAGCATTTCCTGGGCCCACGGGCGTCAGAGCGCTAGCTTGATCCTCGCTCTCCTTGTTTCAATAACCCGTCGATGCCCTCCCACTTTCCTGTTTCGTCGTTGTCGCCTATGTACTACCTAGTAAAGACTATTTACCATATCGGACGTCAACGAGTGTGTTCCATTTCCATCGCACGGGCGTTGTGAAATCGCCGAGAGGGAAGCAAAGGACTTGGGCAAACAGACAAGCGAAATTATAATGACGTTTTCCCTGCCGAACGTTTATCCTCGTTTATCCCAGCCGCCCATTTTGTGTCGGAAATTCAAACAATAAATTAGAATGTCCGCGTCGTGTTCTATGCGGAATTCCATATCCGGCATGTCAGGGAGCTGAGATGCAACCCTGATGCGGGGTGGACCATTATCAGATAGAGGTTCGACAGCCCTTTCCAAGAATCGACTAGCGGCCCTGCACAGTCTACGCGTTTGTGTAAAGTGCATTCGCTCAATTTCTCCCACCTGCCAGTGTGGTGGTACCGAGGTCCACTCTTACATGAAGGACGTCAAATGGATGTCTAGGACGAGGGAGTGCGCTTGTGCGGTGTCTTTAAAGAAAAGCGGGTGGGGCCAAGTGAGTAGCCGTCCGAAATTGGTGAGATATAGCGCAGGGTGGGCGCCTTTCCAGAACCAGTGACAGCGTGCGCATGCGAACTTCTTTTCATGGTTCGCCTACGGCAAGACGTGCGTCCTCATACGCCCCGCCGACGATGGACACGGGTAGACCAGTACAGGATACGGGTAGCATGCTAGAACGTGGGACGTCGTTTCCAACAACGAGTGTGGGCGAGTGCGAGCAAGAGGCTGAATAAAGGCAAAACCAGGTCGAGGAGCCCGGTGGATGACAAACGCGCTAAGTTAACGCTCTCTGCAGCATACGTACCTCCACGGTCGTTCCCGCGAACCAACGATCCGTTTTTCCAAATTTGCAGGAAGGTGTGAAAACGAAGCCTTGCGAAGCCCCAGCGCACGCGTGCTTCCTAGGATTCGAACCTCTAGCACACTGTGGGGTGAGCCCACAACGTTCAACCCTAACGTACATTTATGCTCCCATGCAGGTCTCATTGCCCCCCTGCACCGCATGTGTTTTCTTCGGTGAGTATTCGAGGAACTTCGCAGGTCAGGCACCATGTTCTAGATTGGGCGAACACTTTACGACGTTTTGTATTTTCATTTTCACAGCCATGGGTCCTATATGCGATATGATACATACTTCCCTGTGAGCTGAGCGGTGAGAAGGAGGCTGGCATGTGCCGGTGGCACACACTGGCACACACCAGGCAAGTTTGAGACGCGAAAACACCCCTGGGGCCGCCCATATTAGATGATGGTGTGGCAAACTTGCGCCTACGACGATCCCCAGCAAAGGAAATTTCAGCGGCTTTTGGCGAAACGTCGACCGCAGTGTGCTCGACGATGCATGGCACACACTTGTGACTTCCATCTCACATCTCCCCAAGAAAAAAATGCTTTACTTACGCACCAAGGATACCTCGCCCCTGCGACGTGTCTTCCTTCTTCAAGGGCGTTTTTCGGTTAAAGCACCCTTACGCGAAACGTATAACGCATAACCTCGCATAACGCAATGCGTCGATGCAGGGCAGGAGGGCGTGGCCGGACAGGGGCGCATGACGTACGTGTAGAAACCGCATATGTACCGTCGTATACAAGTCATATGTCTATGAATTCTCCGCAGGGCCTGGCAGTAGCACGTTTCCCTTGTACCGCCGGCGAAGCGCACGGCCCGCGCCCATGTTCAAATGACCTCTGCCGCTCACAATCGAAGCCCCTCCAAGTTCCTTTTCACATCCATGAATTGCGGGAGGTGGAAGGCCACCGTCGGAGACGCACAACCTGGTAATATGCGAAGGGCCGATCGTGGTGGAGGTGGGAATACGTATACATAGGCACTACAACGCGTATGGCAGGTGCTTAGTGCGCGCCCCCTTTGGGAGGATATTCGATATCGCCCCATTCAGCACGCCAGTGTGTGGAGTGTAAATACCTAGTCGCGCACTAGTTCAGATACGCATATGTATACATGCATGCAGCTAGTAAGCAGGCAATTTGGCAATTCCGGCGTCCCGCTGTATAGTCACGATATGCGTATGTCTCTGCCCAGGAACCGAGGCCTCCGATTGTGATAGATCCTGTGTAAACAGATACCATATATGACTGTACCACTACTAGCGTACGTGAAAACGCGTGCACACGAACGACGACGAATAGCATTTACACGCGACAGCGGACGTGGCGTGTGGACGTGGACTGAATTGACATGCCATGCCATGCTGCCCCCTGCCTGCCTGCCATCCCACGTCCGTCGCCCGTCCGTCGCACAAACTCCAACTCCACCCCTCCGAAACGAAAACGAAAACGCCTGCCGAATTTTTTCGAGGGGCAGAACGCCACCCAAATTATGTAGTCAACACACATGTTTAGTAAGAGGGAAAGAAAGCGGGCCGACATCGGGAGCACTGGCTGAAAAATGGATTCAAGATTCAGGCTAAATCATAAGACAAAAATTGCTTGGTAGATTCTAGAAAACGTGCGCTGTGGACCCGTCTTGTCTTTATGTCTCCTAAAGAAGTCCTGTATATCGGAGGAACAGCCAGAACTGGGGGCTCCGTAATATTATCGCAGGAGACACAATGGAGGGACGTATTATCGCAATTGAAATTGCCAAGTTAAGGGGGAGCGATATTAATAAGCGCCAACTGCATAATATGGCAAATACATTCATATGCGCGGGGCAGCATGCATATGGTGTAATGGTTATCCAGGATCCTACCTCGCGTTCCGGGCTCTCCTCCAAGAGACGCCCCTCCGTATCTGCCCGGGCAGGTACGCACGCGCGGCCGACCCGTGCGTGCAGACCCTAATTGGGCAAGAGAAGCGCGTGGGGGCGTCAGCGCAAGCGAGACAGCCGCGAGTGAGTGAATAGGATACGATTATGCCAATGAGAGGAGATAAAGAGAAAGGGGAAGGGGGAGGTTAGTCATTTCGGGTTGGTGGGGGCTTCGTGGGTGGGCGGGTGTGGGTGGGCTAGCGCCCTCGCGAGCCTCCGTGCTCGTATTCGGGTCGTGAGGCCAGCGTTTCACCCCCTTTCTACATTCCTTTCAAAGTGTTTTGGGCGCCATGAAGCGGTATAGTTGGCAGTGGTATTTTTAATGCAAGGCACTCAAGTAATCACACGGGAAGATAATACAGATGTTTGAGAATTTCATTTCTGCGGCATGGTAGTACAGCTACTCATCGGTGGTGCGGTATATAAGCGGTTTCTAGCGTGGTGGGTGGTATAAGCAATAAATACGTCGCGGCACGGCAGCAGAGGGTCAGAAAGGGAAAGAAGGGGAATAAGTAATTTGAAAAAGCAGGGAAGGAGAAGGCAAGTGTCCACGAAACGAAAATCCAAGAGAGTAAGATGAGTGAGAGTATGACTGATACAGTGCGATTTTTGGTACATGGGCGGGCGGGGGACGACTGCGAATAAATATTGTCGCATGAATTGGATGGGTGGGGGTGGTATCGCGCCAGCGACCCCAGGTCGCGCTGGTATGAGGTAGGGGATATATTGCTTACGTCGTCGTACGGTTCATTTTTTCATCGCACACACATAAGAGGACAGCCAGCCAACACGCTTACGCGGCAGCAGCAACGGGCACCGGTGCGACCGTTGTGGGCTCCTCAGATGCAGGGAGCGCGATCTCGAGCTGCTGCGGCGACGCGGTCGTCGGAGCGGGCGCGGGAGCAGGCACAGACTCATCGCGACGGTAGTACTCCTGCTCGGGGTAGTACGTGGGCATGGCGAGGTCTGATAGGGGTGCCGCGGGGAGACGGATGCCTCCGTCGTGTGGGGGCGACTGAGAGTCACGTGCGAGGGGGTAGGGGGAGGTGTTGGGGGAGTTGAAGGACGTAGGAGGGGCGGAGCCAGAAGAGTACAAGGAGACTAATAGGTATATATGATTTAGCAGGCGATTGGAGCGGGGAGTGCACGCAACGCACCGTTATCATCCCAGTCGCTCGCGCCACTGCCTGAGTGGACTGAGGATGAAGTGGAGGAGACGGAGGCGCGACGGACGAGGCCGGGGAAGTCGCGGTCGCGTGGTTCCTTCTTGACAAGGGCGAGCTTGGCTTTGGGTGAGACAGTGCCCTTGGCCTTGTTCGTGCGGGCCTTGTTGCCTGCGCGGAGCTCATCGAAACGAAGAGGTCTCGGACGGAGATGGGTGCGTTCATAAAGACCACACTTGTTGCAGACAATCTTGCCCGGGTTGAGCGTCGAACGACGCCAGGAAGGTGGCTCTGTGGTGTGGCAGTTGAAGCATCGTCGACGGAGGTACTGGGTCTCTTTCGAGGCCGCGTCGTCTGTGTGTTGAACAGGAAGACCCGTGTGAGGAGATAGGTATGACATGGGCATGCCACCAGAAGAAGGGGGGCGACTGTAAAAACCTGGCTGGGAAGGAACCATGAGAGAACCCGAGGTATCCTCTAGCTTGATAGCTGGGTTGTCGTCAAAGTCATGATAGGACTGGTGAGGAGAGTTTGTCATTGAAGGCATAAACTCTTGGTGCTCGGTTATGGGTTCGGCGTAGAGCGCGTCGTGGCGCGGTGGCGCTGGGTATTGTATGAAAGGTGGGTACTGCTGCATTGGCATACCGTCGTCGCGGTCGTGGCGCACATACGGAAACGTCGCGCGTCTGACCATGTGGTACTGCTGATGAGGCCATGATTGTTGTTGTTGCTGTTGTTGCTGTTGTTGTTGTTCCTCCATATAAGGCTGCTGTTGCTCAGCTAGATCGTGGTCGTACAGCTCCTGCAACAAAGACCCTCTCGGGTTATAGAAAGGCTGCTGATATACAGCACCACCTTCGTCGTCGTTGGCGCCTTCATAGATACGAGGTTCCATGTTATCGATAGGCTGTTTGAGGTTATGCTGTTGTAAGAATTGGATGTCGTGGGGAGAAGGAGTACGAGGAGCGTCGTTGTAAGAAACGTAAGGGTCAAAGTGGAGGGAATCCATGACAGAGGCGAGCCAACAACGAATCCAGTTTCCGTTTCTGTTGACCGTTTTGAATAAAGGATACTGTCCAAATCAGGAACCTGCCAAATTGGGATATCTATCGAGGAGATCTGGGACCCCGATACTAGGTCCCCTGAAACTCTTATCTCCTCGAAACATTCCGCTCCTCTGGTTCCAACTACTTTCCGGCCCACCCGCCGCTACTCTGCTCCTAGTAGTGCCACAAAACAACAACTTAGACGCTGCAACTAACTAACCCTGCAAACAAATGACTCAACAAGCATTTCGAGTAAACTTGCTTAGCCTTTCACGAAACATGAATCCATGATTTCTAAAACCTATCCCCTGTCCCATAATCTACTTTGACAAGAAACAAAGAGGGTCATTGTACACCCCTCCTTTCACTTTTTTTTATCCTCTTTCATTTCCCGCTCATTGACAGACACATATACTTTCGTTCTCCATTCCACAAGCCCTGGCCAGCCTAAACCAAATACGCGCGATTTCAAGTCGACCCCGCACGGTGAGCAACGGGTCCACATGGGCACATGCAGACGGAGCCAAGACGCGGACGCGATCGGTGTCGCTGGAACACTCAACAGATCGATAAAGGAGGATACCTGCATCCCGACACTGGGCATCCAAAATAGTTCTAGCGCCAGCCTCACGGTGCCCACAGAGTCGTCGGGAGACTGCTCGCATCCCCATCGTTACAAGACCGTCCCCAAGCAAGCGCTACGGGTTCCAATGCTAGTAGTGGCGATGACGATCGCTGCCAATGACAATTGCCCGAATTACCATACACGTATCGCGTCATACCTCGCCAGACGCATGTGGACGCCGGTCGCGCGCGCACAGCCGCTGTCACTGTCTCGCGTCGTGCGTTAATGACTGGGCGCGTGTACAATCCTACATTCATATACACTCTATTAGGTGTGCATTCTGGATTTTAGAACTCTATACACTGCAAGTACAGTCACCCAGAACTCAGAGACCCTGCGACTCCACGCCTCGCCTCACTCGCGTCCGCATTGGCAGCGCCGGCATACCCCGCGCGCCCCCCCCTCAGCGCCGCAATTTGCGCATTTAATGAGTACTCTTTAATGCATTAAGACATAAGCACAAGTCCCCGGTCCACACCAATTCGTACTGACAATCGACATTCTGCGCTCCCTCGGCCGCCATACTTGCTGCTCACGTACTTAGACACGCCAGCCTAACCCGTTTTGGGGGCAGTTCCTCGCCGAGTATACAATACGGTCCAGACTGAACCTTCCCATGGAATTTCCATTGCATTTGTGCATGTGCTTAAATGAACCCGACATGAGTCACGAGCGCAATTCTTGAGACGCCGGACGCCGGGCGATCGCGCGTGAGGGTAAGGGTGTGCCAGGAGGGACGCGCTTAGACCTGCTTAGACTAGTCGGACGCGCTGGGCATATGTACAATACGTACAACATAATATACCTAGCTATAGCTATGGCCCTTACAGCATCGGCTCCCATTGTACCCTGCATACTTCAATTGTGTACCTCATCGAACACCCAGAAGCCAGCCACAAGTAATGTGCCAGAAGCCCGCCCGAGCAGGACGCGTAAAGAGGCTCAAAATTACACTACACTAGGCAAAGATTATCGCCACGCCACGAATAGCGCGGTATGTAAGAATACACTAAATTCCAAGTATGGGAAATACGGAAGAATGACAGACAGGCGTCCGGGAACCCGCAGAAGCACAAGTAGGTACAATTGCGATTTCGTACATAGTACATGTACACGATAGAGTGGCTCGTATACAATACAAATAATCGACACTCCCACAACGCACCATCGCACATCGCGAGCCTCCGACCCGACCCAGCAGGGGGAGCGGAGGACGGAGGGAAGAGCCCCTAAGTCGAAACGCGGACCGTCATCGTCCCCGGCGCATGTGCACGCACCTCTCGGAGCCGCGATTCTCCGTGCTAACATGCGAGTTCTTCGCGCACGAGAAGGCTTCTAGGGGGCGGCGCGGGGCAAGAACATGCAAAGGGGGCTTCGCGCAAGCTTCGTTGACGGTGCCGTGCTGGCGCGTGTGTATGTGGCGGGTCCGCTCCGAATGCGGTTTCTTACGAGAGTGGGAACGACTCGCGATGGCGATGGCATAAAATGGCACTTGCCCATCACAGGCCGGCGCCGCTGCGATAGACCCCCGTACAGGCGGGAGATCGCACCGGACGCGGGGCGGGGTGTCTAGTTTCAAGTCTTGTCTTGTCTTTGTCCTTGTCCGTTTCACAGCGGATGCTGGCGCTGACGGCTCGGCACCGAGGAGAAGCTGGCTGACTTCCGGCAGCGGCGTCAGGTGGACACTGGGCGCATGTGATCGTGTCCAGTCGAGGCTTAGAGTTCAGCTCGCGCCACTCGCCGGTGACAGTCCCACCGGACTGAGCGCAGGCGCAGGCGATTTGGGGAGCGGTGTGGGAGCGCGTTAGCACCAGGTGGGCAACAAAACATGTTGGAGGTATGTAGGAGATAATACACAGGTCTTGCGTAGACACTAATTTTTTTCGAAGAGGGGTGTTACATGCATGCCAAGGCTTTTTTCAGTCAGTTGCGCAGTCGCATTTGGATTGCACAGGGGACGAGGCGGGAGACCATCTCCACCTCCGAGGCATGCGGGAGGTAAACGTAAGGAACCCGTGCCCGAAATAATGACATGCGCTCTTGAGCCTGTATTATATTTGGCTTGGGCGTGCTAGTGCATTCCATGGAAAGTGTCAGAGTAGGCGCGGGGCGAAGGCGGGATAGACAGCAGGATAGACTGGGGAGGCCTTGGGCTCGCTGGCGGTACAGGGGCCTTCGAATTCTGCCAGGCTGCGCATACGATGTGCCGTGTCGTGTGTCGTATAGCGTTTTACCGTTCTGCGCGATCGAGAAGCTTCCGACATAAGAGACAACAGTGGCAGTGGCACGCACGGGCATGTCGGGTTTGGAGAGAAGCTAAATCTCCGTGCCCCATGCTTCGACTCCGAGGTTGGGCTCCTCAGGTCAGGAGGAGCACGATCGCGTGACGTGAGATTCCTGCATTACATTGTACTTGTAATTTAGCTTGTTTTCAAGGCGCGCAGCCTTCTGCTCCATTGAACGTGACGTGTATGGTAACTCACCTCGGTCGACGGGGCACAGCCTCCGTAATATTGTGAGATGCGAACATCCACGCATGTGTATATTTGGCCCTCGCCAGGCTGGGTGACAGCTACTGAGGCGGTAACTCAGAAGCAGGCTTCTCGCAAAGAGGTGCTTCGAGAAACGTCTGCGCAGCACTCGGAAGATGAATAGCTCAAGACGGTGATAAATCGAGCTAAAGCCGGTATATAGATAGATACCAGAGCGCCTCCCGGTGTCGCGATATCTGCAGATGACGAGAACAGAGCATCAAGGTGCAATGGCTGGCTGGCAGAGTCTACTACAAAGGTTAATCAAAGGCTGATGCACGCCGACACAAACAAGACATGAGAGTCACCTTCAACTTGAACTTCTTTCTGTCCTTGTATTGTGTCGCCCCAATTGTCAGAACCATTGTCAATCAGGCAATCTGTTCCCTGAGTAACCCCCAACTCGCCACACACCTCTCTCCTCGGAGCCTGGCTCTCCGGTCATTCTACCCGTGTCAAACGGTATATGGCATGCGGATCCCGCAGAGGTTGGGCCGAAAGCGCGAGATATACCCTAATCTGGTGTTCGAGAAACACGTTCAGGACGCATAAACATTGGGCGAACCAACCATTATACTGTTAATGAGTGTGAGAACGACACGCGATCAGATATACCCGATCCGGTCAGCACCAACGTGGCCCCCGAAATCACACCGAGCCAGCCGATCTCATGATCGAGCCTGAGGGATATTTCAAAATCCCGCCCTTCCCCTCGTCACTGAAGAACGCGTTGCGGCTCACCCCGACAACCCTGCCCCTGCATGGTGTCACCTCCGTCACTGCAAACGTGGGCTGTAAAGGTGTCGCGTAGACAAAATATTATTCTCCCTGAACACTAAATAGAGAGGCGCGTCAGTGAGCTCAGACATCAGAGGGCGGGCGATCCTTGGACGATCCCCAGAGTGTGTCCAGGGCTGTGTCCAGGGCTATGTGAACCCGCCCTTGTGGCGGTCAAGCATATGGATACCGGAATCACCAGACCCTCTATAAGCCACCAATGCGCAGGATGACTCTATACTCTAGGAACGCCCGCCCCGTGTACACTGGATGCTAACTCGTGCACAGCGCCTTCTTCTGGACAATACTAATCGCGGCAAAACTGCTGGCTCTGCCCAAGCGGAAGTGCAGGCTATCGGGTCCCGGATCCTGAGATTTTTAGCACCCAAAGGGAGCAAGGCCATGTCGGCGCTGTGTTCCATTCTCACTTGTCTTCAAAATGGAAAATTTTGTGTCTTCTTCTGGAGACATAGACTTTTCTGTGGCCCTGATGCACTATTTCGACGCCATTGGACGCTGGACGTCAGGCGGCCAAGTTTGTCCGAGCGCGCGACATAAGTGTCCGGCCTCTATTTCCCTACAAAACGAGGCAATACACATAGCACGGGATGGCGGAGTACGCTAGTGATACATTCTCAGCGTCGGTTTAGAAATGTTCCATAGCCGCCGTATGTCACCGTAAGGGAATTATGCGTACGTCCGCCCACGATTTTTTCTCAGCAGCAAACGTACATGATAACAATGATAACAACGGGAGGCACGGTTTGTATATTCTGGGCGCATCGGCGTGGGACGGAGCTATCTATTATGCCGTACCCCAACAGATATTCGCAGCGTCTACTTGCGACTTGTTAATTTTAGTTGTGTCCATACCACTTGTGCGCTTGCGAAGATGCTGTGCTATTCAATCGGGCATATCTGCCGAGCAATGTACAACGTGTAACAGTGGCGGCACCCCATGGTATTGTATTTCGGAAGGCGTACTCGTCAAGAACAGAAGGTCCAGAGTTACACGCCTAATCGTTGAACGTTGAAACGTTGACAGCGAGTGAATGGAAATTTGTATTGAATTCAGTCAATCTCGGCAGCAGCTACGCTAAGGTCTTACGGAGCTCGCAAGCTCTGGAGCCACGCGGGAGGGGGGGGAGGCGCTCCCTCCACTAATATTTTGTCGCTCCAATGTAGATTCTTTGCCGCGGGTTCGAGCTACGGATGAACAGAAGGGGCGGAGGAAGGAGGTACTTAAATGTAGATATGACCATTTCGCGTTGGTCACATGTGTGCAATCTCCGTACGGTTGGGACACACATCCTTCAGGAAACGAGCGAGGGGATATAGCTGGGAACGGGCAAGGGTTAAAGTGACCGAGGACTTGCAAACCCAGGTAAGCCTTCAAGGAGAAGGATGCTAAAACGTTGCGTATGACTACACCACAATGGTTCTAGCCTTGTAATTTACTTGCACAACTAGTCCTTGGAGTTGATAAGTAAAATGCTTCGCGGGAGGCCAAGAATATCGCCTACTGGGAGAGTTTTAACAGGATCAGAAGTGAGATAGGCGGAGATAAGGTTGACGACTTGTCACCTCTTGTCACCGACATATTTAGCTATGCAATAGAAAGTGCATATGTCATCACCTATTTGGCAGGGTCGCTGGAATCTGGCTTTTCCCGGTGAGATGCCGTAACATATATGGGAATGTGGCTCCGAACATAGGAATCCGTCTAGTTAGATGTGCTCCCGTTGACAGGAACACGTAGACTAGAGGCATGGCGGTATTCGAGTGGGGCGTTGGAATGTCAAATGTGTAGGTATAGCAGCGTTATGTTCGCAAGCCAGCTGACACCCAAATTGCAAACGAGGAGCCGTCTTCTAATGGCCCCTGACGGTGGTTCTAGAGAACTAGGCATGTTCTGGTTCGAATGGTATACATGTGAGATTAAAAGTGATCAACGATAGGTACGCCCCTTCACCAGCGGAGGCGGCCAGAGTTCATAACGCTTCTGCCAGGGCGCCCAATCAAAGCCATCCTCGGTTTTTATCAGAATATGCGTATGAGATGCGGAGTGACAAGGAACGAGATCTAGTGACATGAACTGAGAAGCACATATGGTTCCGGTCAATGCCGCGACACAAGCCTGAGAAGTCGTACAAATCTGGGACAGTATGCAAACAGTAATCTTAGACAGAAAACGTGAGAGGAAAAGCCACGAGACCTAGGCAAATCGACGAAGAGTCGAGCCGTCTCGAGGATGACAACAAGCCACTCGATCGCCACTGTCATGTCGAACGGTCGAAGTCCACGACCGACAAGGACCCAACGTCGTGTGTGATGACGGCACGACACGGCCATTTCCAGTGAGCATTGGCCTAAATCTCCCACTCGTTGTCATCTAGATGGCATGCCGGTCAAGCCGTCTGTTATGGCTATGTGCTCGTATAAGGACTGTGGGGTAGAACGATAAAGTCAAGTTGGCCAGGTGACATGTGTAAGAACATCTGTTTGGCAGCCACATGAGCGAAGTAGACAAATGAGATAGTAAGCGTCTCGACTCCACAGGGAGGATGCAGGAGGGTGCAGGGCCAAGTTTTTGGGGGTTCGATTCGAGGCTCGGTGCCTATTGAAATATGCGTGGAGAGCCCAGAGTTTTCGAGCTTATAAAGCCACAGGTCGAGAAGCAGGTTTATGGCATAGGAGAAAGACCCTTAGGGCTCATTGAATATGAAAGAACAAAAGTGAATTATAGCATGCATGTCAAAGTTCCAATGAAAAACTCAGAAATAAACCACGCATCCGAGGTCTGCATCCGAGGCGTGGATTGCTCCCACGGCACTTTAGACAACCTCGTCCTCCAAATATCTTACCAAGACGGCGATATGTCTTTCGAGAATGCCTCGGTAACAAAAGGTCTATTCTAATCAAATATCACATTATAATCTTATTGAAGCCACGATGTTCAGGGCTCATGGTGGGCTACGGCCTTACGTCTATACTCACTGGGTTATTTGACGTGAAGCATTACTTCCACTTGCAGGCAAGTTCGCCCGCAGCCTTCTGGTCGCGTACAAGCTAAACTTGCCTCTAGTTGGTCCCTCATTTGTCTCGTCACCACCAGGTAGCGTCCCTTACGTGCCCGTCGCGACGATCGTGACCAATCCTGAAGCAGACTCTTCCAGTATTGGAGGCTGGTCCTCCACCACCTCGTGTTCTCTAGTTCTAGTGACCTTTTGGTCGCGCAGCTTCTGCTGTATAATGCTGGCGTTCAGGTTGAACGCCAGTTCGGGAGCGTGAAATATGCTGTGAGTAACTTTCTTAATGCACTCGTCGAG
Source organism: Tephrocybe rancida (assembly GCA_018858115.1). NCBI lineage: Eukaryota > Fungi > Basidiomycota > Agaricomycetes > Agaricales > Lyophyllaceae > Tephrocybe > Tephrocybe rancida. Next base: position 132,076 of record JABCKT010006446.1, on the reverse strand, counting down.
TGCTTGTGCCGATCACATTCTATAGTCTTTCGCCGTGGTGTCTTCATTGTTGTCGACGATACTGGAATTCATGACTTTGATCCTCTTTCACCGTATCGGGCTCAACCACATCGCAATGGGCCCCTCGGCGCTTCTGTTCAGCATTCTATACCAATATTCTCGGGTCGTCCCAGCCGCTTACAATTATAGGATATTTGGCATTCCTCTCAACAACAAAAGTCTGCTATATTTACTTGCCCTCCAGGTCCAGCATTCTCTCTCGAATCTAATATACTAGGCTCTGACATGTTTCTGACAGACCGCAATCAGTCGTCTGCCGAGCTCTGGGGCTGTGGCTATCATTGGCGTTCTCGTGGGACAGATCTATCGCTCTGACTTGGCAAATCTAAAGGCGTATCGTCTTTCCCCCACCGTGGTTAATTTTGCCACCCGGTTCCTGCTTCCTTTGGTGGGAGCCCTTCGTCCACCTCGTCGATCAAACCGGGCGCTTCCAGATGACGCGAGAGCCTCCACGACTCGAAACACTTCGGCGACACAGCACAATGAAGAGGTGATCACAACAGCACGACCTTCGGCTGGTACAGCGACACCCCGCCACCGACCAACAACCAATACCAGTGCTGAAACCACGGGAACTGGTTCTGTGGTGAGAGAGTGGGTGGACGAGTTAACAGGTCGAAGTGAACGTGCGGCCGCCGGCATTCGGGTCCCGCCCGAGACGGAAATAACCCAGTTGACAACGATGTTCCCAGACGTCCAGCGAGATGTTATCGTTGCCGCACTACAACGCAGGTATGCCCGACTCTCTCAATCTGTTGGTCATGGGGCTTATCAGTGTCTGGTGACCCATAGCCCCAACATCGAAGCAGCCGTCGAAACGTTACTGAGCTCTCAAACTTGAGGAGCCTGACAGATCGTGAGGAGTTGTTGGAGGCACAGTCAAGTTGTTCAATGTTTAGGGTTCAGTCAATATTATCATGATCCAGGGTTAATAGAAGGGTTTCAGTCCGTGACAGTATCAGTCAGACGTCAGGAATATCTCTCTATTCGTCATCCTCAAATGCCTCTTCTTGTCCTTCCCCATCTTCATCATCACCTGTGAACGTTGTCAAAGGTACCGAGTAAAGACGGATCACGGGCTATGAACGAGGTTAATAAATGAAAGAGATATGCAAAATATTTTGGCACGCACCTTGTTTGGATCTTTAACCAATACGTACTTGCCCTCAGGCATTTTCATGCACAGATCAGTCACTGTTCGCACGATACCCCAGCCATTAGCCAAAGAAACATTGAGTTGAGCGGCGAATTCGGTTGGGCGCATTGAAGCGGTGCTCAAGATGACGTGACGGGTGTTATCGCGAGGATTACCACGGGAAATGTATCTGTAAGCTAGTGTCAGTAAGAAGATCCTGATGGTCGCAGGGTGTGCCACAGCGCACGCCCGAAGAAGAAAAAAAAATTCACGGACCCGATCTTCATGAGCTCAGCCCCGGCCAAAACACTCTGAACAGTCCATTTGGCAAGTTTGCAGCTGTTATTCTTCATCTCCGTAGCAACTACCGCTCCACGTTGGGAATCAAGCTTGGATCGCCAATCCGGGGCTCCGCCAGCACCCTGTGCGCGCGGATCGAATTCATTAAGAGCGCGAATCGTGACCAAACCCTGGCCATCGCGAGGGTTGCCTTGACCAGGCGAATAGGCATCAACCTCAGTTCGGACACAGATCTTGATATCTTCGTCCTCCGTGATGCCGAGGTCGAAGAGCCTGTATCGGTACCCGCATGAAGCTAAAGGTTCGGTTTCTTCAGGACCATAGAACGGGTTGGGGTTGGAGAAATCAACCGCAGCTGGAGGAGGGTTCTCAAGGACGGATTGGAAGCCGAAGTTTTGGTTGATGTAAGTTGCCTCCAAGGAAAGGGAGGTGGCGGAGTTAATTGAGGGGACTTCGGGAACAGCGGACTTTTCATTAGGATTGTTAGGATTGGGAGGGGTAGGGTCCTGAGGAGGATCAGCGGCATTTTCGTTGACGGTGACGGTGTCGAAGGGGCCGCCATCTCGCTTGTCGAAGAAAAGATTGTTGCCTTCGCGAATAATGACGATATCCCAAGGATATACTGAACGAGGGGCACACATCAGAACGCTGAGGATAACATCTGTGGTGTACACCTTGGCAACATTCTTGCTAGAAAGCTGAAAGTGCCAGGATCAGTAGAGAACATTTAAGAAATTGAAGCGCTGTACCTCCTGGATGACAGGGTCATCGGATGTAGTGGTATTATACTTGATACGGTCAACCAGTTGCAGAGGCCGTTCGGTCTTCGTCGTAACACGATCGTACGACTTGTCGTATGCGAACAGACGACCGTAGGACTCCCTATTTTTTTTGTGAGCTGGGAAAACTTCGAAGCACCAACAGGGAGACTTACAACTCATCAGGTTCGTCAACTTCGAGGCGAAGTTTAGCAAGTCGATGGAATTCAATCTCTTCCAACATGGACCATTGAGGAGAAATGACAACGGACGATTCGCGCGTGCGGTTGTTCTACAGAATATTGGTGAAGTGAGGAGAATAAAACGAGATATTGACGAACCTTCTCCCAGTCTCTCCATCCCCTTCTTCCACCGCGTTGTGTCTGGTTTCCGCCGCGACCACCAATAAGACCTCCCCGTCCTCCTCTACCCCCTCTTGCGACGTATGTGGATCCACCCCGTAGATTTCCTCTACCACGAGTAAAAGGACCTCCCCTACGAGGAGCAGCTGTTTTGTTGTCGACAAGAGAGAAGGAAGACTCGTCCTCGACATGGAAGTATGCAAAAGCGCTAGCAGTTCCACTGCCGAAGGCCTGGTTTCTGTCACCTCTGCGACCACCGGGTCCTCCACCACGAACGTTGGTCGTGACTGGGGCACCGGCAGCATTTTGACGACCCTCAGACGAAAGATCGTTCCAATCTGCGAAGCGACCAAGTTTATCGGATTTTGAGTATGGGGCGTAGGGAATATCCTTAAATTTGAACTGATCGGGCGGGTTCGACGACGATGGGCCCCAGCTGCCGTCGGGGTTGTCGTTAATGGGCGGCAATGAGAATGAAGCCATTTTGCTGGTAATCGTGGACAATGATTAGAAAAAATTTGAGCTGTCCACAGAGACCGTGGGAATTCCTCTTCTATTCACGCCACCGCGATGAAGTGAGTGAACTGCTGCAAGCTCCTAGAATGAGAGCTAACTTCGCTCCTTTTTTCGCAGTGTTGTGAAGGAAATCAACAAAATTAACCAGCTGGAACTCGACCTCGGCGTTGCTGGAGCGTCATGGCACGACGAATACAGGGATTCAGCCTATGTCTTCGTTGGCGGTCTACCTTTTGATCTCACGGAGGGCGATGTTATAACAATATTTTCTCAGTAAGTGCTTTGTATCTGCCGTTGACTAGGTCATTGATACTTCTTGGCTACTAGATTCGGTGAGGTCATGGACTTGAACATGCCCCGAGACAAGGAGACCGGCAAGACGAAAGGCTTTGGGTTTCTGATGTACGAGGATCAACGGTCTACAATCCTTGCTGTCGATAACCTCAACGGCGCCAAGGTTCTAGAGAAGACTCTCCGTGTTGACCATGTCAAAAACTATAAGCAGCCTAAATCCAAAGGAGAAGATGGAGAATGGGTTGAAGCTGAGGAACAGAGCCTAAACGCGAAGCCTCAAATGATAATGGGTGAGTTCACGTCCTGAACCTCGTGTTTCACCTCTAATTCAACGGCTATTAATTCAAGATGACGGCGCCGGGTCTGACTCTGACGCATCGTCCTCTCCCCCAATTGATCCTGAAGATCCGATGCGGGATTACCTCCTAGCACAGAGGAAAGAGGCAAAAGCTTTGAAGAAACTCAAAAAGTCCAAAGCTAAAGCTAAGCACAAGGACGAAACGCTGGAGGAACGGCGGGCTAGGAAAGCCAAGAAGAAAGAGAAACGCGCGCGTAAGCTCAAGTCAGAGGGTATGAGAGGTGTTGAGGATCTGCTTAGTTCACTTGGACGTCGAGATGATACAGGAGGCCGGCCTCGTTCTCCCTCGCCCAGAAGGCGATACCATTCTCGGTCTCGTAGTCGTTCTCCGGATGACAGGGACCACAGGCACTCGACGCGCCCTTACCCTCGACCCCGTTCTCGTTCGCCTGACACTCGGAGTAGGCGTCCTAACGGGCCTCCGGATGAAGAACGACGGGGTTCTTACGAACGCGAGGCACGTTCACGTAGACGCGATTATGATTGACGAAATGGCAACCTGGTCCTGGTCCTGGTCCCCGAGTCTTTTCTCAACGTCGGGTTGCACATATACATACCCCATACTTTCGATTACGGCTGCTATTCATCGTATGTGCAATCCAACTTAGCATCAGACGTTTGACGTCCTTTAACCAACAAAAGCTTAATACTCTTGACGTGGGTACCGTATCGGGGTCAAGTAGATATAGCCCTGTTTCCCTACGGGGGCTCACAATACGATTGTAAGCTGGTAAAAAGTCAGGTAATAATGACGGGTTTGACAGAATCCCTTCTGACTAGAACACTAAACACATGAAACTGGGGCATTAACTTCGAATGCATAAGACGGCGGGTAACAAACCCGAACGTCTGGAACTCGCGCGTATTTTGGAGCATGGGGGAGTGCAAAGTCGGGGGAACATTGTGTAGTCGCCGTTCGCAGTTCGCCGGCCGCCTTCTCTGAGAATCGATGGCGGCTGGCGAAGAGAGATGGGAACACACTACGGCAAACCGATCTTCATGGAGCTGCAGTCGGGCCCATTTAGATCAGCAATAAGGGCCGAGTTGAGGTCAGACTGACCTTGTATACAGATACTTGACATTAGTCTTCATAAACATACATCCTCCTTGCGTATATAGGTGCAGAGCAGCCACATGCCTGAGAGGGATGATGAGTTGCCAGTGTTTTCTGAATTCTTGAGTAGATCCATATGTATGTTTTCATGATATCTGGGGATAGGCTGAAGAAGACCAGGTACACCGTCAAACAGGAGGGCATTTTTAGGCGACCGGTGGGAGTCCCTCCGTCGAAGAAGTAGTTCCACCCCGTCACAGTGGGAAGAGGCTCCGCTGTAAGGCACCATAACCTCTCAGGGGTTTCATGTTTTGGCAGGCGTCAACAAGTCAAAGAAGCGTTTGGTGGAGAAACATATCTCGATTCCACAAGCAAAATTACGATACTGTTGCCCCAGTTCATTGTCGACGCCGGCGGCCATACTGTGCCTGCTATCACATGTTTCGACGTCGGCGACGATAAACAGTCGGTGCAGATTCTTGACCCAGGGATGATAGGTGTGTAGTAAAACACCATGTGCTGGCTTCAAGTTTAGTATACGTACTGGTTTTCGGATGTGGGGAAGCACAAGCTAGCCCAAAACACATTTGACACAAAAGCTATCTGGTCATAAACGTTCGTACTGTGCAGTCTCCTACACTTATCACCTGTCAGCATTATGTGTAGAGGTGCCCTGCTTATGCGACATATACGAATATGCCCAGTCATCCATTTGCGGCGTCGGAATTGTGGCGGTTCCTCGGCCACAGTTCCTTGGCCGATGCATAATCATGGTAGTCTTTTCTAGACGGACACAATCAGCCGTACCTTATAATCATGGTGGATGTGGCTCGGATTCTGAGATCGGCTCGCGGCGCGCGCGACATGCTGCTGACAGCGAATCACGTGAGTTTGACAACAGATCATGTGTCCATTGGCGATCATAATTTTTTGTCGCATCCTCAAGGCTGCTTAAAGCCAACTGGCGACGGCGTGATGGCGAAGGGATCTCAGCTATCCCAATTGAAGACAGCTCTCTCGAAAGCTGGAGTGACAGGGAAACCAGAGCAAGGAAAGAAGCGAAAGCGCTCCGGCTCTGTGGACAAGGACAAGGAGAAACGTGCAGCCAAACTCGATGAGATCCACAAGAAGCTCAATCCCTTCGACACCAAGGTCACCAAGCTTAAATACGATGTAGGCGGAAGGAAGGTCAAAGGTGTTTCGGGGCGCCCTGCGCAAAGCAAGCAGGCTGGCTTGGAACAGGTTCGTCGAATTTAGATTTCTGAACCAGCAGGGCCAGACAGATTCGTTGTAATATAGCGCAAGAAAACACTTCTGAAGGAGTTCCACGAGAAAGGACGCGCTGGGGGCATTGTGGATCGTCGATTTGGTGAAAATGACCCCTCGATGAGCCTGGAGGAACGTATGCTCGAGCGATTCACGAAGGAGCGGCAACGAGCTTCGAAGGGTGTTGCATTTAACTTGGAGGACGAGGATGAACTCACACATTATGGTCAAAGTCTATCCAAGCTTGACGATTTTGATAACGTCGGCCTTGGTTTGGACGACGATGAGGAAGATACAGGTAAGTCTACACAAGTTCCCTTAACACCTCGTCTAATTTTGGATAGGAAAAATTGATGCGGACATTGTGAAGCACACACATTTTGGAGGGTTTACTGATGACGATGAGGGCGAGGAAGATGAGAGTGGAGAGGTCAGCTCTGCCTTCATCCATGTCTACTCCGTGTCCTGACACCTCCTTTTCACTTAGCCGGCCAGGAAAAAAAGTAAAGCCGAAGTCATGGCAGAGGTCATGGCGAAGAGTAAGGAGCACAAGGTCAGATTTTACGCCTCGCTTTTTGTATCTGTGGCCTTAATGATTCATTCGTTAGATGAGAAGGCAAATGGAACGAGAACAAGAGGACAATGTGCGGCACGAACTCGATCAGGATTTCGATGCACTACGTGCTCTTATTTACGCGCCTGATCCTTCTTCAACGGGAAGCAACTCCATCCCGTTGGGTAACACAGCACCCGAGGCATCTTCCCAGCCCGCTGTTCTAACCCTGCCGGCTGCGCCAGAAGACTATGATCAGCATGTTCGAGAACTTGCCTTTGAAAAGCGCGCAAAACCTAAAGACAGGACGAAAACAGAAGAGGAAGTCGCGTTAGAGGAGAAGGAAACTTTGGAGAAAGCCGAACGGCGGCGGCGGAAACGAATGTTGGGCCTAGAGGAGAGCGATAGTGAGGAAGAGGGGAAGTCACGCGGAAAACGGAAACGAGGAGGAGATGATCTTGACGACGATTTTGCTGACGACGATGAATGGGATGGGCTTGGAGCTGGTTTAGGTGGGGCAGCCGGTATTGACAATGAAGCTGAAGGTTCTGGTAGCGGCGAAGAGGAGGGTAGCGATGAAGAAGAGGGCGGTGAAGGTGGAGAAAGCGGCAGTGAGGAAGAAGAAACCGAGGAAGATTCAGAAAACGAAGCCGAAGAGGGAGAGCACGAAGACCTCATACAGGCCAAAAAGTCGACATCCCGAAAGGCAACGACTAAAGGGAAAGCGAAAGAACTACCTTTTACTTTCCCTTGCCCTTCCACACATGAGGAATTCCTCGCGATCGTGGGTAGCGTCGGCGACGACGATGTGCCAGTTGTCATCAAGCGTATACGTGCTCTGTACCATACAAGTCTTGCCCCCGATAACAAATTCAAGCTGCAGGTATGTACCGTGCTTTGAGTCTATCGACGTTGTCTGACCCCCCGACTTGTAGACCTTGGTGACGATCCTAATAGATCACATCCTCTACATCACGTCCCCGCCAGAACCACATTTTCCCCTCGTCTCATCAATATTACCCCACATCGACGCTCTCACAAAGTCATACCCCGTTCAGGCTGCAGAGCATTTCGTAGAAAAGATCACTCTGATGCACAAGAACCTGAAGCGCGGCCTTTCTCAGGGGGCCCTCGAGCCAGAAGCAAAAACATGGCCTGGGTTACCAGAACTTTCACTCCTGCAAATCATTGGCTCGACATGGTCCACTAGTGATTTCAATCATGCAGTCATCTCCCCGACTCGAGTTCTCCTAGGGGCATATCTCGGCCTAGGTCGTGTGAGATCATTATCCGACATCACCAGTGGCCTCTTCCTTTGCACGTTGTTCCTGCAGTTCGAGGTACTTTCGAAACGGCTTGTTCCTGAGGCGATCAATTTCTTGACCAACACCGTGCTGCATATCGCGCCACATCATTACCAGACGGTGGCGTCACTTCCCGGTTCATTCCCTTCACCAGATTTCCGATCGGATCTGTGTCGACCTATGGTACTGAGCACGAAAGCGCGAAGCAAAGTCGTTCCTAAAAAAGCCAATCTTGTGGCTTTGCTTTGTCTGGATGAACCTACAGACCAAGCAAAAGCAGATCTCCTTTCGCTTACGTTGAGCCTGCTCGGAAAATACGCCGATATGTACAAGGGTCTGGATGGATTCATTGAACTCTATAAGCCCTTATTAGAGGTCCTCAAACATGTTGATCGTGTGAACTTGAATGTGGCCCTCCAGGTTCGTACTCTCTCTATCAACGTCTTCTTTGAACTTGACTTTGTTTCCCCCATAGACCCAGTTGACTAGCCTCGTTGATACTTTGGGACGTCTGCTGAAGTTTTCACGCCAAGCACGCCAACCCCTCCGGCTTCAAGCGCACAAACCTATCCCAATACCGTCATATATTCCCAAATTTGAGGCTACCACGTCGAACTACTTGCGCCGCCAAGATCCTGACCACGAGCGTAACGAGGCCTCCAAGCTGCGTAACCAGTACAAGCAAGAGAGAAAGGGTGCTATCCGCGAGTTGCGAAAAGATGCCAAGTTTTTGGCTGGCGTGGAGCAACAGAAGCAGAAGGAGAAGGACCGCGCTTACCACAACAGCATGAAACGTGTCTTTGGGTCTCTCGAAGGCGAGCGAGCAGAGGAGAAGGCGATGGAGAGAGAGAAATCGAAAGAAAAGAGGCGAGCTGGACGAAAGTAGTTACTTACATAATACACATATTGATCAGTACATGTTTGGAAAAGTCGATTCTCCTCCCTCCTCCCACGTCCTACAAAGACGGCTAGGTTCAATTGCAACTCACAACAGCCAGCAACGAAGTCTTTTCGTAATTTGACACGTATACTTGTTGGTCCCTCAGCCCGTGCGCGTCGATGAACGCCAATAATGTCCAACCTCTTGCAACATTCGAAAGCCTCGAAGATCCCGATTACTTCTACAACTACGTGACGCGACTTTTGGACACAAACTTACCCTTGGGATACAACGAGCTCATTACTTCGAAGCAAGAAATATGGGTAACCGTACTGTTGGGCCTTTCACAATTTATGGTTTTTCCTCCAGTATCCGCCACTCTGTCGTGGAAGGTGTTTGCGCGGAAGGTTGAGATGGTTGAGAAATGGATGGAGCTGATTGAGAGAGCATCCACTCGTATAGTCGGCCTTTACACAGAACCAGGAAATCTTGCTGAAGAAGTGTTGACGAAACTTCTGGGCCTCAGTTGCGCCTTTTGGGTCTGGGATGGCCATGAAGATCACGACGACGCGACATACACACCCTTGTACATGAAAGACAAGGCCTTAAGTGTCATGCTTATTGTTGTGCGCGTCCTTGGAGACAGTGTATCAACGACTGCACCAGCAGATCGGCGCCTCTGGCAAACATTACGGATGTTCCTCGTTGAATGCCTCGATGTGGTTCGTGGTGAGTTAAATCATGTCTCGGTCTCATCATTGCGATTAACAATCCCAACCATCGTTAGATCTAGCATCGCACTCAACCACACTTACTCCCCCGAGTGTCAGGTTCTTCAACAACGCTTCTCTATCTCAATCGGTCCGTGCAGTTATTGAGGCGCATCAAGTTTCCTGATCTCTATTGTTTGCATAGGTTGTCACTACGTTCGAAATCAAGATTCATTCTCCATCCTATTTGAACGCGTTCCTACTCAGTGGAATCGAAGCCGTGGCGCAGACCCTTTGTTTAAATCTGCGATCACAATGGTTCTTAGCGGACTTACTCCGACTTATCCCTGATTCAACGCGACTTCTATTTGACTTCTACTCCTCACCTGCTTGTCAGGCATCTCCGGTCATACGCAAAAAGATTTTGGATCGAGTGGTCTCCAATGTCATACCGTTCTACAGGCTGCATACAGGATTCTGTGGGCCATTGAAAGCCTTACCCTATCGTCTCCTGCAATATCACCTACGAACTCCTGACCTTGAAGCTGTCGAGTTGAAAACTATCAAGGAAGCGCAATCAGTTATTCCAGCCTCGAGAACAGACATCATCTCGGCTCTGGAGACATTGCGTTTAGAATCCCTCGACGCAGCGCGAGTACGTATTTATTTGTATCCAGTTGTGTAATCACGTTGACGTTCCACCAGGCAATCGTGCTTCAATTTCTGTGCAACAACATTTCCTTTATGGATTCTGAGACGTTGGCCGCTGTGACGAGTGCTGTTGCAGCCATCGACCTTGGTATGCATCGCGATGATATGTTGATCAAGCTCGAAAGGCGGAAATCAGACCTTGCAACATTGAAACAGAAGGAAGGGGCTGAGAACAATGATCGTGCTGCATGGGTGCACAAAGTTCAGGCTCTGATTCAAGATCTGTATCTGCCAGACGTTATATTGTGGTCAGACGACGAGGAATGCGCGCCTGAAGATCAGTTCTCCCTCATTGTGCTGCGTCGCCTAGAAGAATGTAGCCATAGGTGAGCGCAGCCCTCAAACCGAGAAATACTGATTAGAAATCGCCATAGACCGCTTTCAGACACCAGTGCACATTTTCGAGTCTCCTTTGCCAAAAAGTTGGCCAGCCTCATCTGCTTGCTTTGTCACTGTAGTAATTCTAAATGCTCTGTTTCACTCGACGTGCAACGAAAGGCAACCCTTTCTCCAGGACTTGAAGCGGTCCTGCGCGTTCTTGGTGGCCCAGAAGATGAAGTGACAAGCGAAGTACGGAGGCTCGCTTTTGCTGCTCTGACTCGGAGCATTCGGCATAATGCAATCAAGGACCTCTACGCCGACCAGCGATTGGTTGACAGTATATTTCGTGGCCTGGCGGATAGAGAAAGAAGCGTTCGACTGGGTGCTGGGTACGTGTATCTGAGTTCCTTATACGTTTTCTATTGACCTGCCCCTCGTAGTAATGCATTAGCAGCTGTGCTCCATGAGATGGGTGCGCACCTGGACAATATCGAACCCGTATTCGACCGCCTCTATCGCCTGTTTGACAAAGCTAAATTACCCGAGAAAGAAAGTCTGATCATTTCTGCTGGCCTGGTAGCGAAGTATGATTTATTTCCTGTCATCTTGTTCTTCTGCTTAACACAGATGACCAGGTCCCCGGAAATGGAAGTCGTGGGCCAATCACTGTGTTTTCTAATAGCACAACTTGGCAATCAGAACCCCGTACTGAAGGGCTCTGCCTATATGAAAGTAACGGTCATCCCTCTATTTTTTGCGCCCCTGCTCATTTCATTCTTCCCTAAGATCGACGCCGTAAAACAAGCAACCGGCAAAAGTGTATATTCTCTGCTTGGACGTTATGTGGATCGTGTTGCTCCTTTCCTCGTATCACGTTACTACACTCAACCTGGCCTTCTTACGGAAACTTGTCGCCTCATGGGGATGTCTACGGCGACGTTTATCTCCATGACGCGGCAGCAAACCTATCCTCAACTCTTTGGAAACTGTGAAGCCAAAGTCCTTCAAAGCATTGCTCGGGTACTCGAGGTTCCCGTCTCTGGATTATGCCTACAAGAAGCACCACAAGTCCTTGCCCACGTCTTTCAACTGCCAGGCCCCGGGCAGACGCAAAAGGCCATTGAGTTCATTGAGAAGATTGTCGCAACCGATTTGCCGGGGGGCGTGACGGTCACCATTCAGGACTTAATGAAGAGCAGCCAAGTTCAAATACTTGCTGAAATCATCATAGAGTTAGGGCATGAACGCAAATCTGCTGCCGTATGTGCTCTCTGTTACTGCATATATCTTCCTTACTGATCTCTTCCTGAAGGCTTTCACTGCACTTGGAAAGTTTCAGCGCGCTTTAGCCCCCGCGAAGCAAACTCGCTCTCAAGACTTGGCGGTTTTTCTTAAACCACATACCCTCGGTATCTTCTCCCAGCTTAGCGACTTCTTGCAGGAAGTCAAGGTTAAAGTACCAATGGAGCGGAAGAAGATGATTTTACGAAGCATGGGTGCCTTAGCGCGCCACGTTGGCAAGGCTATAAGTGACTATGCCCCCCAGGTTAGTGTTAATCATGTTTGTAAATGACAAGGGTCACTCACACTCAACACCAGTACATGTCCACATTCCAGACGATGGTCATTGTCCAGGAATTGTCTGAGGTGACTCTCGAAACCTGGCATTTTTTCCTCACGATGTTGGAACCGGACGAGATCAAGCCGTATGTCGGACCAACGACGGCAGCATTCATTTCCTCTTGGGCCGCATTCAACTCGAACGCACGCAAATTTGCCTTGCAATCGCTGGAGTATCTTATTCTTGAAGTTGGTGAAAAACTCGACGAGCATCTGGAGGACGTTGTCGACTTGTCAACTGTCCCGGAACTTGAGCATCTTTTCAAGCATCTGAAACTCCTTCGACGAACATGGACTGCCGAAGATCATCTCCAACGAATCTTGGATCGCTGTAAAAGTGACAACCTAACCGTCGCAGTCTTGTCCATTGGTGAATTGAAAAGGTTTCTGGTTGCTGAGAGCACGCTCATCCGTCAATTCGCCTCTGGTGATGTCTTCGATCCGATGGTTGGGCAAATCATGACGACTTTGATTGCTGTCTCATGCCGAGATGGAGACGGAACGGAGCCTCTGAGATTGTTGGCCTTCGAATGCATTGGTATCCTCGGCGCCTTGGATCCTGATCGGCTAGAAATCAATGTCCAGGACCCAAGCATGGTTGTCCTGAACAACTTCACGGACGAAGCAGAGGCCGTCGTGTTCGCAATGCATCTCATTCGAGACCTCCTTGTTGGCGTTTTCCGTGCCACAAACGATGTCGTTTATCAAAGATACCTCGGCTTTACACTTCAAGAATTACTGAGGGTGTGCCATTTTACACCAGCCCTCGTTGGCTCTGGGAGCGGAGGGCCACCTCCCATGAAGGTTCGTAACCGATGGAACAGCCTACCCAAACACGTTGTGGAAACCCTCATCTCACTCCTTGACTCCAAATATTCTTTTCATCCGTCCCCAACAGTGCAGACCGAGCACCCAGTGTACCCTACTCAGTCCACATACCGCGAGTGGATCCAAATATGGACCTGTCATCTTATAGATAAGGCATCTGGACCGACGGCTCGTAATATTTTTGCTTCGTTCCCTCCCACAGTCAGAAACAAAGACGTAGTAGTGGCTTACCATATCCTTCCACACCTGGTGTTGAATATCTTGATATCTGGCCACGAAGACGATGCAGAGGCCATTCGCGTTGAACTCAAGGCTGTTCTAGAAGACCAGATCAATTCCGATAGCCCCTCCACTCCAGATAAGAAGCTGCTCAGTGCCCAAGTACGTTTGATTTTTTATCAGGATTCGACAGTTAAACCCATTCAATACAGGCTGTATTCATGATCATGGACCATATCAACAAGTGGGTTCGCCTAGCTCGCCAGAATATCGGGAAAAAGAAAAGCGAAAGCAAACGGGCTCGTGACAACCAGATAGACAGTAAATACGAAGAGCAACTTCTTCGAGTCGACTCCATCCTCTCCAGCATCGACCAAATCCTGATAGCCAGAGCCGCGTTCCAATGCAAGGCGTACGCACGGTCACTGATGAGCTTCGAGAGGCAAATTGTCGCCCTTCAAGAACAGTCCCCAAAAAACAAAGATCTTCCTGGTTACTATGAGCGTCTTCACGAAATATATTCCCATCTGGATGAACCTGACGGCATGGAAGGTGTTTCCACCTTAGTGTTGTCCCCTTCTCTGGAACATCAGATCCGTCAGCATGAAAGTACTGGTCGTTGGACGTCTGCCCAGAGCTGCTGGGAGGTACGGCTACAGCAATCACCGAACAACGTCGAGTTCCACATTGGCCTCCTTCGATGTTTGCGCAACCTTGGGCACTATGGTAACCTTCCTCCGTTGTATGTTCATTACATCACTAATTATGCGTATCCAGACACTTTGAGAACACATGTCAAAGGCGTCCTGATTCGCAACCCGGACTGGGAGGCTGCGTTAGCAGGATTCCACGTTGAGAGTGCGTGGATGGTGGGTGCTTGGGGCGAAGTTCGGGATATTGTCGAGCATACGGAGTCCGCTCAGTCGTCCTCGATCGTGATGGCACGGCTTCTCCTTGCCATGCGTGGCAGTGACTCTGAGAAGATTTCACAGTCAATTTCCGTTGCGCGTTCAATACTGGGTGCTCCTATAACCGCAGCTGGTGTCCGAGGGTATCGCAGATCATATGAAGCTGTGCTTGACCTCCACCTTATGCATGAACTGGAGACAATACAGAATGTGTTGACACATCTACCATCGGGCTCTCAACCTCCATCTCAACATCGGCGACGTCAGGCTCTGGCGTCGTTGTCCAACACACTCGCTGCACGGTTTGAATCGACGTTGCCGACATTTAGGACCCGCGAGCCTGTTTTGAGCTTGCGCCGGACAGCCTTTTCCTTATCGTGCGTGGTCCCGTTTTCTTTCATGCCATCTATGCTGATTCTGCCTATAGTTCCGTACCTCGTCATACACTTGCTGATGAGCATGGAAGATCTTGGTTGACCAGCGCCAGAATTGCTCGCAAAGCCGGACACTGGCAGACGGCGTATAGTGCAATGCTCCAAGCCACACAAAACAAAGCTCGGTTCTCGTTCTTTGAAAGTGCTAAGCTCGTGAAAGTTATGGGAGAGCCACTACGTGCTCTTACGGAATTAGAAAACTCTATGAGATCATTGGGCATGGTAGACGACGCTGCCGTTGTTGATCTTACTGAGGATGACGAGGATACGAAAAACATGAAAGCGAAAGTGAGCCAGACCTTTTGTGCTTTGACCATATCTAATTTTGACCAGGCGCAAGTTCTTCGAGCTCGCTGGATGAACGAATCTGACAGGTTTGACATAAATGCCATCTTCAAAATATTTACGGACGCGACACAACTGCGACCTGAGTACGTTCTTTCTATGTCTCTCTCTTCTTGCCGCTTATTTCTCTTAGATGGGAGAGCGCCCACTTTCATCTTGGACAGTTCCACGACGAGTGCTTCAAAAATCTGTCAATTTCCGAACAGGCAA
Source organism: Tephrocybe rancida (assembly GCA_018858115.1). Lineage (NCBI taxonomy): Eukaryota > Fungi > Basidiomycota > Agaricomycetes > Agaricales > Lyophyllaceae > Tephrocybe > Tephrocybe rancida. The sequence goes on along the minus strand of JABCKT010006446.1, from coordinate 116,930 downwards.
AACGGTGTGTAAAACCATCTGGCCGCTCGAGTACTCCTGAATGCGCCTTCAGAGGAGTCAAAATGAACCTATATACAGTGAGATCCTTCGCGAAAGCCATCAAGTTTGGGTCCAAATATGTATACCAAACTGTTCCACGTCTCCTGACTATCTGGTTGGATTTGGGTGACGACAAGACCATTGCTGGCACAGATCTATATAAGAGGCTCAATGACAACGTATCAAGAGCCATCTTGGACTGCCCAGCTTACAAGGTCAATCTTATCGGTCTATTTTTGGTATAAGCTCACTCACATCCGCGAAGTGGTTCACTGCCTTTCCTCAAATTGTATCCCGTGTGGGACATTCAAATGGCGAGGTCTATCCGCACCTGGCGCGGCTTATCATTCAGGTCATGCAAGAATATCCCAAACAAGCACTGTGGCTTTTCACCTCGGTAGTGAAATCAACAAAAACTAACCGTGAACAGCGAGGCAAGGTCATACTAGATCAACTTAGGGTGAGTATCAACAAATGTTTTTGAGAACTAACCAGAATTACGAACACCTTCCAGAACAATCCGAAGAACGCGAAGACCGAGATTCCTGAGCTCATCCGCCAATGTGTAGCGATGACTAACGAGTTGCTCAACCTTTGCGACTATCACATTGATGACGATTCGAGGAAGACCCTCACTATGTCAAAAGACTTCCGGCGCCTAGCAGAATTGGGGAAATCTTCTCTGATCATCCCACTGCAAGAATCTTTGACTGCAAGTCTCCCTCCCACATCATCCGCCGAGTCTAACCATCAACCTTTCCCTCCAAACGCTCCAACATTTGAAAGTACGCCCGCCTCTGAATAATCCAAAGCATGAATATACTCACTGATGTCCAAGGATTCTTTGACGAGATTGAGATTATGCGCTCACTCGCCAAACCACGCAAGATCACCATACAGGGGAGTAATGGCCAGATTTACATGTTCCTCGGAAAGCCAAAGGACGACCTCCGCAAAGACGCTCGTCTAATGGACTTCAATGCCATCATCAACAAACTCTTGAAGGCAAACTCAGAATCCCGCCGACGGCAGCTTCGTAAGAATTCACATATGTGTGTTGCTGTCACTGCCCTAACTGCCTTTAATTCAGATATAAGGACTTATGGCGTAGTAACACTCAACGAAGAGTGTGGTTTCATTCAATGGGTCCCGAATACCATTCCTATTCGCCCTGTTCTCGTCAAGTACTATGACGGAAAGCGCATTCGCAGCTGGGTGGGTTCTGAAGCTAGAGGATATTTACCAAATCTTGACTCTTCTTCCTTCTTTCAATTAGACATCCGAAATGAACGTGGTGTTCGGGAAGATTAAAGACGCTAAAGAGAAGGATGCTGCGGACTTGTTCCTGCAGAAGATCTTGCCCCTGTAAGCCCCTCTTGCCCATCGCGACAACCATGACTTAATTATACATGTAATACCAGGTTCCCGCCGGTCTTCCATGACTGGTTCATTGAAACTTTCCCTGAGCCTACTGCGTGGCTAGCCAGCCGCATGGCATACGGTCGGACAGCTGCGGTGATGTCCATGGTGGGATTCATTCTCGGGTAAGCCTGGTGTTCTGAGCTTGTTGAATCCGATTTGCCCACTGTTCAATAGCCTTGGTGACCGCCACTGTGAGAACATTTTGCTCGATAGTATTACGGGAGATGTTGTCCACGTCGACTTCAACTGCCTGTTCGAGAAGGCGCGTATCGACCTAAGCTCCTGTCATCTCCAACTTAATGTGAATACAGGGAAAAACGCTGGAAACTCCCGAGCGTGTACCCTTCAGGCTCACTCAGAATCTAATTGACGGTCTGGGTGTGACTGGGGTCGAAGGTCAGTCGGACAGGGTCCATAATCTCCTTCAGTTTTGCTCATGCTCTTGAGTATAGGCGTCTTCCGAATTGCATGCGAAGTGACCATGCAATTGTTGCGAGATCACAAGGATTCACTAATGAGCGTTCTCGACGCCTTTATTCACGATCCCTTGGTAGAATGGGAGGATGAGAAACGCAAGCTGGTACGCATTAACTTTGTCGACAGCATCCTCCATGTTCGAGGCTGAGACTACATTGGTTGTAGGAACGGGAACCCTCGCGCAGGAATCAGGTCAAGGCCTCGGTGGATCTTCGCATGCTGGCGAAGAATGCTCTCAATCCTATCGAAAAGAAGCTGAAGGGCATTTATTCGACGAGCAAGGAGAGACAAGAAAAGGAGATCTCTACGAGCAATCTCGTTCAGATGCTTATCCAAGAGGCGACAGATCCGGCTAATTTGGTACGTGGGTGAATATCTCGCACTGCAATAGCACTAACGTACGGCATAGGCGAGGATGTATCCAGGATGGGCAGCATGGCACTAAGAACAATGTATCCATACCAAATGTACGACCTTCTGAAGGGAATATGTAATATAAGGCAATAATAGTACACGCAAATAGAAATACACACAGTTCAAGACTGGGATTGCTGTGGTGTCGCTGCCAGCTGCTTCTGTAACTTTTCGAGCTCCTTCTCCTTCTCGATCAAGATGCCTCTCCACTTCTCCTGCTCAGAAATGATTGACTGCCGAGCTGCCTCCAAGCGATCCGCCTCCTCCTTCTCCATCTGCGATGTGAACTCGGGTACACCGCCTTTAGAAGCCTCAAGTGATGCGGGGTGTGCTAGGTGAAAGGGCACTGGCTTGCGCTTGCTCTTAGGAAGGTGAGTGACGGGGTGGCTCGTGAGGATGGTCAAGAAATTCGAATAAGGGTCATGGAAAACGATTTCGTCGTATTGCCACGAATGGACTGGGCCCGCCTTGATTGCAACTTCGAGAGGAGGGATCTCAGGCTCGCCGCTCGCAGTCCACGGGTGCAGTTTCAGGTGGTGGTATACCGTGATAGCTTTTTCTCCACATTCCTGGACAAAGTTGATACGGATCTGAATGTCGAATTCACCCCATCTTTCAAGTGTTGTCAGATGCGCCGGCAAGACGTGTGGAGTGGAGAGAACATACCCAGTTTCGGAGACCTCGAAAGGGGGTTTATCAATATCTAACGAAGCGAAAGATTTTCTGAGTCATCCTGTGAGAATTCATGAACGAGAACAGAACACACTTCGTGATGGATTGGGATATGTGTCGTGGAGCTTGAAAGTAACGCGTTTTATGAAGTAGCTGAGGTCGTCTGCGCCGCCGACCTGGTCAGCATTATCCGCTGATGCCGCGCTGCGGACTGCGACGGTCCATTTGTGAGTGTGATCAGGCGAGGGCAGTGTTTCTCGCTCCTTTGGGCTCAGGACAGTTGCAGTGTTACCATAGATGATGGGCCTGTATATACTGACACCCTGATGAGAAAATGAGTGAGCAGAACGTCTCCAACGATGAGGAAAGGGTCAACGGACATACTCTGACACGGACGCGTTCACTGGAAGCCATGAAGAAATATTTCGGCGTTGGCCTGTCGGTTGTCGGACTCAAAACAAACTCCGCAACCTCCCGCTTTCCTCCAAGTTCGACATTTACAAACGCCCTCAACGCAACATGGTCCTCCTCTCTCCTCTCTATAACAGTGAGCATTACTAGTCCCACTCAATAAAGCTCACACTGACTCTATAATAGAGCCCAACAACATCCTTGAGAAGCAAAGGGCCTTCCAAGTACGACCACACTACCTCCAACTCCTACACAGCTCTTGACTTTTCTTTAGAATGACCCCAGGAAGATCATGTTCCGTCTTCCTAGGTCAAAACTGTACATAGGTCAGTCTCAAGGCAATACAACTCCTCTCTTGCTCACAGCCTTCCACCTTAGGCGTCTACGGTGCTCTTTTTACCACAAGCACTCTCGGGACGGTATACGGCATCTACACTTTGATTAAGGTGAGTAGTTCTTGTCGCTCAGAAAATACACACGCTCTTACAAGGGTTTTAGGGAAAGTCAGACTAGATGTGTTTATAGATGCTCTGAAAATCACAACAAGCTTATTCCTCCCCACGCTCAAGATAGTCATACTCTCATGAAGTCGTATCTGCCCAACCACTGCTGTGTGACCGCATCTTCTGCGGTCTATACATTCATGTATCTAGTTCCCTTCATGGTTAAAGAGACATCAGAGATTTACATCGCGGCACACATAGCATGGGAGGGTTGACCAGCTCCGGGGGCGATACTCAGCATGTCTTCCATGATCAACTTGGGATGTCAGGATGAGCGTGAACTACTCCTTATCTTTCCCGAAAGAGCTGCCTCCTTGCACGTCTGATCAGCATAGCACACTCCGAGACCGTGCCAAGACCAGCGCCTACTTGAAGTACCTCCTTAAGTGGGCGGCTCTCGTGACCTCGACAGGACGTCGACGCTGTGCATTCGTTTCATCCGGTCAGGAGAATTGAGAGCATCAGTGTTTTGTGATGTGATGAAGTGTGATGATCAAGACGTACCTCAGGCGCCTTCAGAGGTATTTATCATGAGAACTTTATGTGGGGATGCATTCCACATGACCCCCGCTCACACATAAAGTGCCATAAGTACATACTAAACCGAGGAAGGAAATACCTTCCGGTTTACATGTACACTACCCACGATACTTTACGATCTTCCGCCCATGATGTCCCCCAGTGCTCTGACGTTCCAAACTCCACCAACGAAATCGCGCGTACGCGATGTATGCCCAGAATATGACGCAGTCAGCAGAAGGTGATTTAGATGACTTCAATCATAGCTATTAGCACTTTACTGACATCGTATCATCCAGCAATAGCAATGCTACAAGCAGAACTGGCCGGAGTGTGCACTGGCCTTCGTCTGAGGAATCAGTGTACCCACCGAGGTCCGTACGCATGGTTCCTGAAACTCCTTATCGACTGACCTTGCCCCTCGCACGCAGCCAACAGAGCCAGCCTCTCACTCAACGAGAGCGCTACGTCTACACTTACAAACTCCTCGCAGGATCAACTCCCATCGAATTCCAAATCTCGTCAGTCCATGACCGATCAAATCCGCTCCATCGATACCAAACTGACCGGCGAGTTAGGGTGGAACCTGTATCTGGAACACCGACTCCAGGAAAATATACCTTCCGGTTATCAGTAAAAGCCAATGGCATCGAACGGGTCATGTGCGACCCGACGATCCTGAGACTCTCTATGGATCCACGAGGCCTGGACTTCGCTGTATTGTGAGCGTTTCGTTGAAACGTTAATGGGCGCCACACTGACGCCCAGTCTTACAGCGTCTTCCCGGGCAAGTCGAGCGCGCCCGCGGGCAGTATGTTCTCCCTCCGTATATGGTTGCGCGTCAATGGGGTCGATCACCGAGTGTTCTCAGACGACGAGCTCTGGATTGGGAAAGACCTAGACTTCTACTCGATTTCTCAAGCCTCCATTATGATATTGAGAAACGTGGATTCGAAATCGCAGCTATATCACGGGTACGTCGGGCGGGCACTGGTCACCTTCTCCTGCAGGTATACAGACAGGCTTCCATTCCGTGATATAAGAAGCCCAACTGATGTCTTCCTTCTCTCACAGATGGCATCGTCTGAACGATAATCTCTACAAATACACTATCGACTATGATGCGAACGGGGTGGGCGGTAACTTCATTGAAGACCTGAGGCTGCGTATAGACGGAGATCCTCGCACGATGACGTTCCTCATCTAGTAAGTCGTTCCCTCCCTGCTACACGTTCTCCTATTCCTGACTTCTATCTCCTCCCTCGCAGCACAGTGCCCATCAACTCCGTACCTGCCGGGTCCTCGCACCGTGTGCGCATATGGACCAAGTCACTCGTGAGCCATGCCGCGGGCGATCACCCCGCACACCCCTTCCAGGACTCGTACATCTACCAGCGGATATACAAGAACGATCTTTTTAAGATCGGCGGGCAGCTCGACTTCAATAATATGAGCAATAAGGCGACGGTGGGCTTTGCGGTCGGCCCGGTGAAGACCATCACGACGCCTGTGACCCACGCACCCCCGCAGCCAACTACGGTCGCTCGGCCTGGGTTCCCTGAAGAAAAGTCGCATAAAGGGTATCAGTAGCGGCCCTTGTAATGCGAAGCGTTCCTTTGCCGCTTGATGATAACTTATTCGCCCATGCACCACTCACGTTACAGAGATTGTTGTACCACCACCACGACACCACCCTGATATGCATTATGCAACAGCGTACGATACTTACTCCCTAGGATTTTATCCTTTCTTCTGTACTCATATCCTCATCGTATAATCACACTCAATAGTAATTGTTAAAAAAAATGGAACAATGCTGGCTTATGCCACTCTCTAAGTCTGTTGCGCCTCAATTCCGGACATTCTCGTACCTGAGGTTCCTTCACAATTGACGTAGTGGCATCCGTACGTAGCATACGCGGCTCATAAAACAGTACACTGTTCAAAATCAAATCATAGCAGCCCCTTCAAACCGTGATTTTGTTCGTCAGGAACTCACTCCACTCTTTGACGCCCCAGCTGCTCGAGATCTCATTGGCCACCAGCCCATCCCATAGAACGGTCGGCGACACATGGATGCTGTTCTGCCTCGAGAATTTGACTGGAATCAAGTCAGATCGCGAATCGCTTGCTATAATATAATCGCCGAGAACTCACTTGTGTACTTGAGATCGTCAGTGACAGCATTGCCTCCGTTTGGCGAGCCCTTCAGCGTCAAAAGGTCCTTGAATTTCCCGACGGCATCGGGAGAGATGACCTGCGCCGCGAGCTGCGCGAGACTCTCCCTGATCTGGAGGGGCGTGAGGGTAGAGGTCGGGATGTCGAAGTAGTCACCCTGTTTCTTGAAAAGCTACAAAAAAAATTTGAGATAGAAAACCATTGACGGCTTCGATACTCACCGCCAGAGAATAGGGCCAGAAGCTCTCTGGTGATGCGCGCACGACCTATGGGACGGTCCAATTGATTATCTGCACGGAAGTTAGAAAATACGCCAAGTACGCACCGCTAGAGCAGATTCATGTGTTAGAGTAGAGGATGCGTGCCACGGTTGGACCTGGAGGCGGATGATAACCTTGACCTTGCCGGCATATTTACCTCCAGGGGCAAACAGAGGCTTCAGGACACCATCGATCACCAGTGCGATCTTGGCGCTGTTTAACAAGTCAACGGATTGATGAATCATGATGCCCTTTGCTCGCGGACTGCTGACCTGAACGGACAGACATAATCCACTGGATAGGACGTGAGTGAATAGTTTAAACCGAAGCATCGGACTCACGAAAGATGTCGAGCGTGTGGGGCGCGTCGAGAGGACCAGCGACAACGAGAGGGCGAAGGGATGGTTGAAGAGCCATGTTGTGGTTTGCTACAAAGGGCTGAACATCCGAGGTGTCTCTCACCTCTGTATAAAGACGCGATATTTACTCCCGTCTGCGTCATCTCACGCCAAACATCGCGTGTCCAAAAAGAGAAAATCTAAAGTTTCTACGTTCGGCCACATCGCATCCAACTCCGAGTCCTACACAGCTCTGACTTTTCTTTAGAATGATCCAGGAAGATCATGTAACGCCCCCCAGGCCAGCCTCAAGGCACATCAGCTCTTCCACTCACAGCCTTCCACCGTAGACGTCTACCGTGTTCCTTTTACGACAGGCACCGTCAAAACAGTATACGGCATCTACACTTTAATGAAGGTTAGTAACCTTTCCATCCAGAAAATACACGCACTCTTACAACAAGGCAGGGTAAGTAGATGTGTTTATGGATGCTCTGAAAGTCGCAACAAACTTTCGTGTAAACGATCTCCATTCCTCTCCACGCTCAAGATAGACATGTTCTCCTAAAGTTGTATCCACCCCAATCTGAGGGTAGACTCCAGCGGAATAGGTATATAGCGTCGATTCAACTCTAGGGTGTCGAACCTGTGGTACCGTAGGACATGACACCATAGGACATGCTCGTGTAGATATAAGCGTCGAGGGGGTGGTGGTGGAACAACGAGTTCTCCGACAGAGTAGTGGGTCTTCGATAACAGTGCGAACGACGCGGGCACGTCTTCTTTTCTCCCGTTCCACTGAAAGGTAGCACCGTGCGGCTGCTGCAGATGTATTCAGAATTCTGTGCTTCCATTGGCTGAGCCTTTTGTTCCTCAGACTTGACTTGACGACTGACACTACTCCCTACATCCTTCGGCTTCCGTTTGAACCCAGTTCTGATGGGCATGCCGCAGCAGTCAATTTCTCCGCTCTGGATCGTGCGTCTTGAGGCAGTTTGCATGATAAATAGTACTAAACGTAGGTCAGAAACTAGCGCACCTTTCTTGCACACTTCTCCCCCTCTTGAGCGATCTTGTCCCCAGTACCAAGTTACACCATTGTTACTTGTACTTGGTACACTGGCGGCGATTGCCAGCACCGATACGCTTTTGGAGCGCACAAGAGGTAGGGCTGGCGACAGGCTGTGAATGCTATTTGACTCAATGTTGGGGATTTGGACTTGGAGGTTGTGACGGGTGCAGTTGTCGTGTCTTCGAGGGCGGCATGTTCATTAAGTGGGGCACGAGGTTATGATATGTGTGTTTACGATAACGAGGAACCTACTTGAGTGAGACAGGGCAGTACAGGTCGCACGTTTCAACCATAGCACGAGCGCACTTTTGGCAAGGCTTTGTCAGTGATCTGAAGGAAACCGCGATCCGAATGGCATGTACACACGAAGCTTATGGTGTTGAAAGGAACCCACCATGAAGGCACAGACCTCTTGAGCATACTTTTGGTCAATCCAAGGTTCGGTATCAGCCAGTAGTGCGTAGACAACGACGGGGAGAGGACATTGTTTGTGGGGGAACGTTCTGAGGATGTTCTCGGCGTTGAGGGGAGTTAAGTGCAGGAAATGTTGAACATGGGTTCCCGTACGTGCGTCGTCCCTGTTGTCGCCTCGATAAGGGTGGGCGGGGGGCCGGCGACACCGGCGGATGACATTCGTCAACCATCACCCTTCGACGCCTTCTACGACTTCTACACGTCAGTCACCCTTCCTCCTCTCCATCGCTAGTAGAAATACAAGTCTCCCATACAAACACGCAACATGACGCCGAAACAGATCCTAACTTCCCTTCCGTGACATACCCAACGGCCTCTCCGACCCAAGAGTCTTCTCCCTCCGTAAGCCCCTTGACGTCGTGATAGTTTCGCACGCCGGTACGACCGAGAAGATGCTCAGGACCGGCAGAAGACCAGAAACTGATACATCATGATATTCAGCTCCATACATACATGGTAAAGTCCTCGAAGTAACCGTATTCCATGATCGAACGAGACCCCCAGGTTTCTTTCGCCAACGTGTCTTCAAAGTCTGGCAATGGCGAAGGAGGTTTGAGATGTACCGAGTTTTAACGCCTCCAAGAGGTTTGGGCTCGTCCAGACTGGTGCCCGGTATCGATCGTTACAGTGGGGTTTGAACCACCTGCAGCTGAGGTGGCCAAGTAAAAAGATGGAATGCATCGCTGTTCAACAATATTTTCCATGGAATTGGAGCAGCCAAATACGAGATTGATGTTGATAAAGTAGGTCGAATAGAGGGTAGAGATCAGCGGCCAGTAGTTGTGAAGGTAGTAGAACAAAAGGTGGCGGTTCAATACATCAATGCTCCCACGAGACATGTGCCCATTTCTATCCTCTCCCATCGTCTCGGCATCGTTCACCCCTCACAAACACGCTCCAAAATGCCTGTGGACATGATGACCTTCATGTCCCAACTCAACGACGCCCTACTTGCTGAGAATGGGCTTAATCTCGCCTACCTTCTTCGTCCAACCAGCCCCCATGGAAAAGATCTCGTCAAGGAGTTCAGGAATAATCCAATGGTACACACTATGTCTGTTGCCCTGCCGTGCAGAACTAAACTACCCTGGCGCAGCGTGCCACGTTTACACCATATGAAGGGGCCATGCAAAGCCCGTGGGACGAAATTGCGATACAATATGTGTTAACCTGTGGGCACATCGCGAAACGGAGACCCGGGGAGGCATTCAGGGAGCAGTCGCAGTTGGTCTCGTGAGTTAATATGTCTGTTGAAGTGGAAGTGCATTCACATAGCTCGAAATGCAAGCCTATTCCTTCGTTTCTTCACTGAGAACCGTGGCTGGACATTGCAAGCTCTCTTCTCTATCCTCAGAGACCTGAGGGACCTTGCATTCGATGTAACGCCAGGTTCTCCGCGCGTCCTTGTTCAATGTCTTATTCTCCTACAGGCAGACACTCACGCGACATATAACGGCAAGAAGAGCGAGTGTATGGAGGACGCCGCACGAACCATTGCGAAAGCTTTCGGAAACTGCATGACTGATAGGTGCTCGCCCTTCGTCAGCCTTTTATTCTGATTCTCACTTAGCACAACTCTTCAAGAACATCACCGCCCGACCAGTCGCGAAAATGGGGCGTTTACTATGTCGTGGGCCTAGTGCTGAAATGTTACTTCCGTGTAGGTTCCCTTCCTCTGAATAATTATCATTTCCGATGTTGCTTTGTAGGTGAAACGAATATCCCTCTCCAAGAATGTCTTGCGAGCACTTGACGCGAATACGGACATACCAGCACTGCACCTCTTCCCTCGATCTCACCAAGTATGTTACTATCATTCGAAGGCCTTCTTAACCCTCTGTGCCACATTGCTCATACTAAACAAGGTCACGTACCGATATTATTTGGGCATGCTAAGTTTCCTGAATGAAGAATATGTCAAGGTTGTTTCAGTTGTTTCATGTGGCCGGTGTTGTATCTCTAACATAGTAATCCATCTAGTCTGAGCAAGAACTAACACTCGCCTTCTACAATTGCTACACTGGCGCCCATAGTAATCAACAGTCAGTTTTCTCGTTTCTGTCTCCTGCTCTTCGAGTTCCTGAGGTTCTTTTGCAGGCGTATTCTGACATATCTCATCGCCCTTCGAATATTGAAGGGCCACCTCCCATCAGCAGAACTGATGCACCGCTTCCCTGTGCTCAACGAGCTCTACGCGCCTTTCATTGAAGCCATCCGCGTCGGCGACGTCGCGGGCTACGACAGGGCGCTCGAACGATCAGAACGGCGACTCGTCGATCTTAGTCTCTGGCTTACCCTAGAAAAGGCCAGGGAGCTCTGTGTCCGGGGCTTATTCCGTCGAGTGTGAGTTTGTCTTACTGCTTATACATGACGCATCCCATCACTGACCTTTCTACATCTACCAACACCCTTCCGTTGCCTTTCGTCCGTTCTTTTCATGTAGCTGGGTCTCGACGGAAAAGAGCACACGAATCCCCATATCCATGTTCACCTCCTCGCTCAAGATCTCTGGCATCGATGCCTCGCCAGACGAAGCTGAGTGCCTTGTGGCGAACATGATCTACAGGGGCTTCATGCGCGGGTACATCAGCCACGAGAAGCAGATGGTTGTTTTGGCGCAGACGAATGCGTTCCCCCGGCTTGTTGATCGCCAGCAACCTTTGGCGCTAATATAGGTAGCATACGATCAATAAACGTGCTTATTATCGAACCTGATCCTGTGACCTCAAGATCAGTTTGAATGCCTACCTTCGCAGACTTTGTTGTGTCTGGCTTTGATCGACTTTTTACTGTAGGAAATTGTGCTCTAGTTTCAGCGATGGAAGGAGGGTTTTCTCAGTGCGAAGATGGCGGCCGAAATAACCACTCGCGAGATCGACTTGAAGATGGGCACGTGGAAAGGAACATGGGACTCCAGCGCCTAACGAACCGATCAAATTCATGAGGCCTGGCAGTGAAGCCCAAGGCTGGCGCCAGTCTTATACCCACACCTTGCTAGCCACCAGTACTACCGAATACCATGGACGACAAATGTCTCACAGACGGATCCTTCTCAAAGGTGGAGCCGAAAAATATCATGGGGCAGAGGGCTCCGAAACTCCATATACCGCTGCCTCCTGTTGACCCACCCATCGCATCTCTGACCTACGATACGCTCTTCAGAGCCTTCGAATTCATTCAAGAGCGTCCAATGCTCAGCACTGGCATCACGCGCTCAAAACAGCTGTACTACGCCGCATTAACATGCAAAGCGTTTGTCAATGCGGCACTCGATCACCTCTGGAGATCAATGAACTCGATTTTCCCACTAGTGCGAATCCTGCCCATGCTTGATTTGGTGGACGGTGTTTATGTGAGTGATGCACTGTAGATGATGGTGACTGTCCTGATGTTCATTTTGAATCGCAGATGCTTACTCGCAGGCTGGGAGCAGAGGAAAGGACACGTCTAGAGGTATACACACGAAGGATCCGATTCTTGGCCATCAACGATTCAGTACACCCAGTCTTCTCCCCGCTTACTACGATGGAACTTCAGTCATCACTGTCCAGCTTGCAGCAGATATACTGCTCATCGCCAAGCTCTTTAATGATGACCATCTTCCCGATTATCCTCTCGAAAACCCTTCGACGCTTTGAGCTTAATGCCCAGACCCATGTCAGTCATATTCACATCCAGTCATTCCTTTACGCATTGCAATCCAAAGCGCCCGACTTGGAGCAGCTTGTCATTCGCAGGACATTGGTGGATGAAGGAACCTTCGATGCCGTCCTGGGCTTCAGTAATTTGCGCTTGCTCGACTTTTCGCCAGCCGAGGACATCCCTCTCGTTCACATTTATCAAATTTTCATGCTTCCAGAGATCCGAGTACTTGCGCTGGATCTGCCAGACCGTATTGCACCTTACCTTCGTGGTAAAAGCAGAGAATTCCCCACATTGATTAAACTCACCAAGCTCCATGCACTCTGCTTCGAGGGACGAGCTTCGACGGTTGCATTTGTTCTCAGCAGAATGAGAGATGGGTTTGTAAAGGAGGTCGATATCAAGTTACGCCAAGATCCACCAAGACAACTACCCCGGAGTGTCAAAACAGGAGAAGATCTTCCTTCAATGTACCCGATTGAGTGCTGTGTAGGAGTATTCCGTGCTCAGTGGCAAACAGCTCTCTATTCTATCATACTCTCATCAGGCGAGGACCGGCCTTCGTCACTGTTATGTTCTTGTAAAGTGCTATCCGGTCTCGAACAACTGCCCCGACTGTCCAAATTGCACATTGTAGGCTGGACATTGAGTCTACCACAGTGCGCGGCGCTTTCTCGCGGTATCTCGCATATCGAGGATCTTAGGATCGAGGTCGCAAGCTTGAATGCAGCGGTAACGGGGCAAGACTTGTCTTTTTTCGGAGAATTCGCCCGGAACTGCCCCAATCTTGCATTATTTCACGTCAAATTTGACAAATGCCAGCAGAATACCAAATTATCCTCTCCCGAGCTGTCGCGTCGTTCCAACGCGGGCATGTTGAAAGAACTGGTTGTCGAGACACGCGACGTTCTTGATATGCAGGATAAGCTAAAAATAGCGGTGGACGTTGCCCAATACTTGGGCCTGTTGTTCCCGGGCCTACAGAACATCCGGCCCATGTCTGGCATTTCGGCGGGCTTCTGGGGGCACGTTTTCCGCATGGTTAGATTGGTGCACGATGTCAAGAGTAAGGACTCTGGCTCTGTCTAGGAAGAAGTGTCGGTTCTTTATGCCTCAGGCGTCACTCGGAGGTTGGATTCAGTAACCGGTACTCTACATAGGCCGTACCTTGGTCATAATTTTGTTATTGAGGTTGACTCGAATATGGGAGGCGTACCAGTGACAAGGCGAGTTAGGGTTTCACAACGTTGTGCCCACCTTGGGCTAGTGAAATGGTAGATTCGAGTCAGGCAGTGGGAGGCAGCGGGGCTCGTTCGTTCGACGCAGGTAAATTTGGATCCATCTGCCAGTGAAATTTCCAAACCCGTAGGGTTTAAAGATAAATCCTGCAGTCAATGACTACCAATTTATACGCTCTTTCATCGTTTGCGGTCTGAAGAATTGGAAGAACTTCCTTGATTTGTTTGGCGGCTGTAACCCGACCTTCAAGGCTCCGAACGCCACATATCGATTCTACGACAACTCTCAGCCTGTTTGCGCCCCAGCAAGGCAGGAAAAGAAAAATACCATCACCTGCCCGGATTGAATAACTACAGTAGAGCCTCAGAAAGGCATGCACAGATTCTCCCGACTCGGAGTCAGGCGCATTAATAGTGCTTCTAAAGCAAGAACCATAGGAGTGCGGATGCCACATTACAAGATAGACTTGAGTATCGAGTGAATCAATGTCTTTAAGGAGGCCAAGTGGGAGCACTACCAGAGCATTACGATGAAGTTTGGATGAAGTTGAAAGAGCTCAAATCAGCCCCACTCCCGCCACACTGTGATGACGCACTGCACACTAAATCAACACTAAATATGCGGCGACATGCCGTAGCATGGAGACTAGTGCGCGTCCGCTAGGAAAAAGGTCCTAACAGTAGATTGTCACGAGATTTCATGGAGAGATATGATATCTCTCCATGAAATCTCGTGGCGCTGTCCATGTAGAACATACTTCCAGTCAATAAAGAGTTTGAGTTAATCTTCGAGCTCGGCCAGTGTGTGGAGGATGAACGCATGATGTACTCTAGGAAGAAAGTCGAACGTAAGTATTTCTGACCAATATTATTAAATGGTTATTGAGTTCTCGGTCAATGCGGTGGACGTAAACACTGCGAGTTGAATTAAGCGTAGCTTGCTTAAACGTTTCCAGCTCTGCTCAGAGCACACCATAACTATTCTCGTACAAGAAATATAAATTATACACAATCTATTCTCTCCGCCCACTGTGTACCCGATCGTCCTCCTCATCGCTATCACCCACGTCAAAGATGGGTTGTTCATGCACTTCAGGTTCAATCGCACGCTCCTTGCCCTTCCTTTGCCGCCCAACGCCATTCCCATTCCCATTACCAAACCGCTCCCGAGTCTCAGCCTCAGCCGCCTCAGCATCCGCTTCGTCCTCCATGCGTCGGCTCGAATGGAGCGGGATGCTCTCCTCCTCGCTCCCACTCATAGGCAGGCGCAGGCTGCGTCTCCGCCGCAGACGACACCACACGAAGGTGCCGATTCCGCCAAAGATGAGGAAGAGGACTATTGCGGCTGAGCCGGCGTTGTAGTAAGCTAAACGCAGGAACACACGTCAGGGATGAGCACATCGAGGGAGCGGTTGGAGGGACGTACCTTCCCACATAGCCTTGTCCTGCTCTGGTGTCTTTCCAGACACGGGTGCGGACGTAGGCTTGGCCTCTGCCTCGCCGATGAACACTGGCTTTTTGACGTCGCCGAGGCTGCTGGGGATCTTTGCGGAGCCCTCGAAGATGGAGGAAAAGTTGAAGCCCATGAAGCGGAGGATCATGTCGTGTGTGACGTGAGGGGCGTCGAAGGGTGCCATATGCGATGCGTTGAAGATCTATATAGGATTGGGAGGTCAATAGGTGCAGTGCGTGTGGGATGAGTGGTGCTGACCTTTGCGTACGTAAGGTTACGGGAGGTCACCCATGTGCCTGCGGGCGTGGCATTCACGTTCCACGACTGCGTCTGTACGGTCTACGCATGCACTCAATGAGCCTTACGAGCAGCACAAGGGAATCATCGACAACGTACTCCTAGACCAGTCGCACCGTTCCATGTCATCTCCTTGATCATAGACTCCAATCCCACATAGTTGCAAATAAGGTCCTGGTCGCCCGCAAAGATAAGTATGGGAATCTTGGAGAGCACTTCAGGGATAATCGAGACGGACGCGTTCTCCGACTTTTCTTGGAAGGCTAAGTGGATAGCGCTGCGGCATTCGATCCAGGAGCCAGAGTGGGCGTTAGCATGAAGGGCGTTGACGACGTCTTTGCGCTGTTCAGATGTTCAGACTCGATTCTGAAAAGGGAGAGCAGAATACCTACGCCGAGGAAGCTGGTGATGGGGTGGATGTCTGGGGGCCAGTTCATGCCGCAGTCGGGAACAGTGTCATGCAGACGGATATCGTAGATGTTAAGACACATGTCCTTGCCATTTTCCCTTAGACAAATCAATATACGTGACAAGAAAGAAACATTAGAAAGCTCACTTCTTCGCCTGATTCTCAACGACGTCCAACAGAAGCCTCTCACAGCCCTTCACTTGAATCGGTTCTCGGCCTGTTACTTTTTCGATTTCGGCTACACATTTGTCTGTAGCCTTTTTGGCGGCTTTCCAAGCCTGTTGTGAAACTGATGAGCAAAAGGAAGTAGAAGAGAAAGACATGGGAACAGACATCAGAATTTTCCTCCAGAAGTCCGACCTTGACCGCGAAGTCTATATATGTGGGATACTGCCGCCTTGGGTCAATCCATCCGTTTCCAATTGCGGCTCCGCGGAGGGGAACGGGGAGTGTAGATTTCAGTATGGCATTGGCTGGGGAAATCGTCAATTGGGAACATGAAAGATATGCGAAAGACTCACCGAAATATGGGATCCACTGTCCGGCAAAGCTCTCGCCACCCAAGTATGTCTATTACCAAATATGCGTTTAGTGACAGGGAAATCGAAAGGCCTGTTTTTGACGTACGTCGACATTTTTGTATTCAGGGAACACCTGATAAAAGTTGCGCAAGAACTCTATAAATTGGGCTGACGCCTGCAGAGGTATGAGTGACATCGCCTGTTGGTGCCTGTAGAACTCACTTCTGCCATGGTATGAACATAGTGGTCTGTGCTGGTATAAGAGAACCCGGTCCCTGCAGGCTGGTCGACTGACAAGAATCTTAGTTTGCGCTTAGAGTGAACGAGATAGGCGCACCATAGACCATCGTTGTATATTCCTCCCAACCGCCTTCCTGCACTTTAAAGCCACCCTTGCCGTCCATTCTCCATGGCCCGACCTCCATCATCAACCCATCGAACGAAGAGCACCCTGGGCCTCCCTAAGAGCAAACACGTCAAGGCGTTGGATCTATTTGAAGGAATGGACAGAAATACATTGAACCAGAACATGATCCTCCGCTTGTCCGCTATGCGTCGGTTCTTGACCATGACAAAGTACAAGTGGGGAATGACATCGGTACTTTGTGCCTGAGCAGCATTAGGGTCTGCGAGTATGTGCCCAGCAAATATATTGAGAGGGTTGTTTGGGTCCTGGGTGATGCCTGGTATAGATGGAACGTAGAAAGACGCCGCAGAGGGAACTGGTAAAGTTGTCAATTAATTAGGCCGTTTTAATACGGCGCTTCGACGTACCATCATGAGGAGCAGCCCTTGCAAACAGAAGGGTATGGAAAACGGCTGTTAGTCCGCATACAATGCGCAAGCAAGACCTCGACATTGCAGCAAGTGTCAATGATCCTGTCAGAAGCACTGCCCTGTCGACGTGGCGAGAACTGGCGAGCTAAGGAGCTTCACGCCGTTGAAGGCGACACTAGAGTCGGTTGGCCGAGACGAGCGACGAGCGACGATGTCGATGAAATTATTGCCAGCGAACCTGGAGAATGATGGTGATAGTTGACGGGAACAGTGTGCTCACGCCAACCGCGATCAACACTTGTTATTGACTTTCATTACAAGCGGATAAGGCTCTCGCCCACACGGTCCACACCGCAACCACCATGAAGTTTTCTGCGCTGTCACTGGGAATCTGCGCTCTCGCTGCCGCGTCGGTTCACGCGCAGTACTTCTCAGCAGGCTGGACGCCTGGTCAAGCTGCACCGAGCCCTGAGCCAACCCCCGCCGCCAACGCCGGCGTGCCTAAAGACACACCGCGCAAGGTCGCACCTCAACGTATCACTCCCAGCAGCATCATCAAGTTCTTTGACATTACCACCCTTCTCTCGTCACCACTGTCGGTATCTCTGTTCTCGCAAGTCGGCATAAATATCACGCAACGCCTGGAGTCCGCGATCGAGAACACTAAGGTCTGGGATAACCGTGTCCCCCTTATCACAGACGATAACTTCGAGGACTTGATTGTCAATGAGCCCCTCACACCCCAAGAGGAGCAGGATAGGACCTGGATTATTGTCATGTGAGTTCGTGTCTTCTCATCTACGCATTGCTCTAAAATTCTCCACAGCTCGGTTACTACGGGCAGGCAGGACGGCGTTTCGCTGTTTGTTGACAAGGTCTTTGACGAGGCCTTCAATGAGACGCTTGTCGCGGGTGACCTGCCGAATGTCCGCTGGGGACGTATCGACTATCTCAATGTCACCGGTATCACGACGAAGTGGTCCATATGGCAGTGCGTACATCTCATCTCACTCGAAAGGTTCAGCTGGCTCATGGACTTCAAGTGCGCCTTACCTCGTGGTTCTGAAAGACCGCGGCCGCACCCTCCGTTTTTATAAACCTCAGAATTTGAGGTTAAAGGCAGACGTCATGCGCTCTTTCCTGCAGGACGAACAGTGGAAATTCACACCGCCCTGGTCCTCATCATACGCACCCGGAGGACAACGGTACCTCACTCCCCCATTGCGCAATCGTTCGCTGTACTGACGTTCACTCTAGCGAATGGGTCCTGGAATACCTTGCGTTCTGCATGACAAAGTTCTACAACGTCATCGTATTGATCCCCCGCTGGATGCTCTTCGTTATCTCAGGAAGCGTCGCGTCCGTCGTAATCAACTTCCTCCACAAACCCGCGCCTCCACCACAAGTCCAAGCCGTCCTTCCGACTATCAAAGTGGACGCTCCCACAACCCCCGCTGTTTCTGATGACGCGGCAGGCTCCACCGCGACATCTTCTCCTTCCAAAGCCACCAGACGCAAGAAAGCCTCAAAAGCAAAGAATTAATGAGATGTGGTTAATGTATGCTTTATTTTGAATGCTATCGAGCTGTAGAATTTAGTATTAGTAGCGACGATATATATATGCTTGGAGATTGTATTATGGATGTACGTAGTCTTATAGCTGCAATGTACTATCTACTAGAATGCAAGAACACCTCTGGAACGCGCGTGTATTCGTAACACGGTTGTTTTGAACCTGCTCAGTACTCAGTAGCTGTTCAACGTGGGCGGAATAGGCGCTCGTTCAATCAGGCGCTCAATTCGACCACCCCAGATTTTATAGTCCGGCAAATTCCGGTTGATTTCTTGTTCATGCCAATCACTGCAGTGAACAAGGTGACTCTCTTTCTGCCCCCTCTTCGCCTTGGACGCGAATGAATGGCTAATACTACAGCAGAATCCTCTGCTCTGGACTACGATGCACCGAATCTAGTCAAAACTATCTACAAAAGTACCTGGGGCGACTTCTACACCTGGGAGCAGGCATACTGTCAACAGACTCTGCACTCGTTAACCCGAAACCTGCCCCAAGACGCGCCCGCATCCGCGTCTGAACCCGTGGAGGATTTCGCTCCATTCACACGATCCCTTACTGCGCAGGAACCTCAAGCGTTCGGCTCGGAGGACGAGACATTCACTGCGATCGACTATACTGTCGATGGTGAACCCGAAATCACGACGTTTTCGGCCATAACCGTGGAAGACACGCGCACAATGGAGCCCTGTGCTCCATACGAGATGTGTACTCCCACTAGCAGGAATATAATCGTGGGGGATGATTCGGAATACATGCCATTTATACCACTTATCGACGACCCGACGTTTGACGCCCTGCGGCACGCAGAAGACTATAAGTATTTTGAATGGCAGCTGCCACACCGTGATCCTGACTGTGAGCGTCAACTTAAGAGTCTTAGTCGGCTTTCTTTCTCATCTTGTCGAAGTGGAAGTCATTGTCACACAAACTGTGCACACACTGCATGATGAACATCAACTATCTTTTCAAGCGATAGAAGAAACTGGAGTTTTACCCTTTTCTGTTCAATCTCACATCCTTAACCTTCCTCAGCGCCGGTAGGACCCTTTTTTCGTACCCGTGATCGCATCTAATCTTTAGCCTCCAGTGATTTTCCCAAATGGCCTTCTATCACAACACCTCCTCCCCGCACACTCTCTCACGCAACATCGAGCGGTCCGAAACAACTAGCCAATCTCGTAAATGACTTTTGCAGCAACTTGAACTGCCTCATCGGGTACTGTACTGTGCACTGTGAGCTCTGTTCCCGACTGTAATATTCTTTGTAATTGAAAACTAGATAGTGGGGGACATGCCCATGCCAGAAGCAGTTGCACCCACTATCTCTAACAAAGATCTGGTGCATTCCGTAGAGGCACCCTGCGGGCCGGATTGTTTCCTACTCGAAAGACCACCATCTGTTGTACGATCTTCTATTGGCTACTTCCAAATTTCTTGTCTCATCAAATCCTCAAAGGGGTCGTATTGGAGCAACGGGGACGTCGAGACTTTGAACACGGTTCTGTCGTTCTCGCCTGATCTTTCCCCCTGCAACTTGTCAATAATTTGTCGAAAACCGTGTTACGAGGTATGTGAATCACTCCTGAACCTCGGCAGTTGATTGAAGCAGCCTAGATTTACAAACGCCGCAAACGTATTATTCCTGACTCTACTTTGGTCAAGGTGAAGCCAACGGAAAAGTCGGTCAAACGTCCTGTTCGAAGTGCAACCCTGCGCTATGAAGGCAAGGTTTCTTTGTGACCTTCAAACGTCTATATTCAACTGAGTTCTTGCCTAGATCACGATTCTGCCTCCTTCACTCCGTACGAACAATAGTCAATTTCAAGGCAAAATGCTGACTTTAACTGTCCTAGGAACTGGCCATGTTCGCATCCAGGACCATGCGACGCCAGCTCGAACTGTGCTTGTTTCGAGAACAATGCACACTGCGAAAGGAGTTGCCGCTGCGACCGTAAATGTGGGTACCCATCTCTCCCTTCAGCTTCGTTCGATCTTCATATCAATCCAGGCCTCCGCCGTTCACGAGGCTGCACCTGCGCTAAATCGAAGCAGCAGAAGACGTGCGGGACCACTCGTTGTCCGTGCTATCGCGCTCACCGAGAGTGTGACCCTGAGATTTGCATGAGGTGCGAAGCAAGGTCCGCGACGGTATTCACTGGTAGCCGCGCACGTCGAACTTACGCAAGATCTATCCTCGATGATCTAGAGGTGGGTCCCGATATCTATGTCTCTAAATATCACACTCACTTTCTGGGCTATGGAGATCCTGACACTGACATTTGCAAGAATACCTTTATACAACGAGGGGAGCGACTGGTGCGAGCTTAGCTTTTGAGCCATTTCTGTCGGCACGACTGACGTCGTGTTGCTTTTGACCTGAAGCGGACGCGTGTTCGACAAAGCAAGTGGGGTTTGGGGCTGTATATCAGCGAGGAAGCTAAGGAGGACGACTTCATTATGGGCCCGTGTTATCTTCTTCAAATCCATTCTCAATGACTGACTTGCATAACAGAGTACACAGGCGAGCTTCTGTATGAGGTGACAACAATTTGTCGAGAGTGAGTATGGCCTGCCCATCTTGACGTGCTCAGTTCAAAGACTGACGGAATGTAAAGCTTTGTCTCGAGGCATCGGGGGAGGAACTACCTCTTTCAGCTCAACCCTACTATCTCGGTCGATAGCGCCAAGGTTGGGAACGAGTCGCGTTTTATTAATCACGACCCTAACGCCAATTGCCACGCATGTGGTACGTTTTTTCGTGTTTACTCACATCTTTGAGGCTAATTATTTCACAGTCAGACTAGTGAATGGCGAGCACCGTATTGGCCTCTTTGCGCGTGAGCTTCGTTTTCTCTCTCTTGAAGACGGATGTTGTTAATATCTCTTCTAATGCCAGTACGCCGCATTGAAGCGGGGAGCGAACTTCTCCTCAACTATGGCGATTTGTTCTTCGAGGATGACGACTCCCACTTGGGGGAAGAGGCTCCGAGGAAGGACGTTGTCCCACCACCAGATTTCAGTCAGGACAAAGTGGTCTATAACCTCGACCAGCATTCATCGGACGAGAACTACGAGACGCACAGTGAACTTGGAGGAAGTGTTACCCCATGAGACTCACCATGAGACTCAAGACTCGGTTGCCCACATTTTGAGATGTATGTGACTGGGAGGTTTGAGCCCTCGATCGGCAATTTAGGAACATGGCTCATCTCGGGGGAGAGAGAGCCTGTAGTCGCGGACCACGATGAAAAATATCACGTTGTGCCACACTACTTACTGTATGTGGAAATCACTACAGAGAAAGCCACAACTTGTATCTTTATAATGATATGGTGTGCAACTTCAATTCTGTCGCCGTGGTTCATCGGATTGTTCAACCCTGATTAGCATGAATGCGATCTCGGTTGCTTGTGAGCGCGTAAAGTACAATAAACTGCTGGGCACGAAACGCCGTAAACGGGGCTGAAAGTCAGCTTAAAGTACAGTTACACTGAGGCGCGTCCTGGCCAGTGGTCGCGTTGGCCGGAGGAGGACTCAGGGGCGGGTCGGCTATCAGCAAGTTTTGACGTATAACTTGAAGTCGCTTCCGAACTGTACCAGTAAGAATTGTGCGGCCCTCATGGATTCAGGCCAGGACTTCGACGTCGACAAGATCACTTACGATGGTGTCTGGAACAGTGACTGGGGGGTTGACAACATCGTAAGCCTTCTACACATGTTCAGATTCTGGGTTCGTTACTTGTGCTGATATATACGCAGAAACGGTGCAGCGCGCCAGTGGAGTTTGGCAGCCTCTTTGGTGTGTACCGCTGGGTATGGAACGGAATGATAAACAAGGAAATTACCAACACCAGCAAGCTGGGATGGGGTGGTTTTACTCTCAGCGTCAAACCCGCACGCGTCATATTGCCCGCGAACATTACTGGATCGTTTTTGCAGATCGACATTGGCGGAACCTTTGAGGGGCTCGTGCCTAACCAGGAGATAGGCCCCGGGACGTGGGATATCAAGCGTACGACCTGGAAGATTCACCCGGATGATGCGCCGCCGCCAGAGGAAGAGGGCCAGTTTTTGTGGGTGACTGAGGCGCTAGATGACAATGGGCATCCGTTCGTAGGCATGACCATACAGGATTGGGAAGACAGTATTGGGGGGGGACCTTGGAACATGTTAGGGAAATTGCAGGCTGATGGGTACACATACGAGGATGAAGACGCGCCAGGGATGTGGGAGGGATCATCAAAGTGGGAGGGACTATCAGGTGGAGAAATAGAGAGATTGGGCCTAGTGACTGTAAAAGAGGATAAAAGCCTTCTTGGGAAGCGACCAATCTCAGCTGTGGACGATGTAGAGGTCTCGAAGTCGAAACGTGGATGATAATTGTACAGACTGACGACCTAGTGCCGTAATAATATATGCATGAAATCTGTGTTTTCTAGGACATAAATGGTATTATAGCAAGTCTAGAACACAACTACACAGTTGCGACAGCGCTACAGCAAACTATTAGATACATAAATGGTGGGCAGTAGATGTCCTGTGTTCTAGGCAAGGGGTGCATGGTATAAGATTATGGATGATATATTCGATTCAATAAGCAGGCATCTGAGGGTTCTTGTCAGTACAACAACGTCGAAACGAAAGAAGAAAGAAACATACCTTGTGTGTAGTTGATGGAAGGGTGTGGGAGGAACAGATGCGGAAGGCCCATGGCGTGTATGAGTTTGTAGTGGGGATGTCAGGATACTCGTCAGCACCTGGCATCCTCGCTCCAAGCCCATAACACACCCCGCACCCTCGGTTCAATTCCTCCGTGTTTTGCTGTCGCTAGGGATGGGGGTCGACCGCCTGCAATTGTAGAGTCGGCGGCGTCCTAGTTGTCGCTGGTTCTGGCTCCGGCATAGCAGGCGGTGGGGTAGCCGGGGGCAGTGTTACTGACGGTGAAGGCGTTTCTATCCCATTTGTGGTTGATGAGGGACCCGGGACAGTAGGTGGCAGGGTACCAGGAGGTAGAGGTGGTATTGGTGGCGGTGGAGTGGCAGGAGCGACGTTGTCGGCAGGCACCACGGGCGTGGTAGTGTTGGCACTATCAGGAGGAAGTGAAGCGATCGCCAGGACCTCAGCAAGTTCCTTCCGTCGACTCGGCGTCATAGCGCATACAAGCCGCGTAATGTGCGCCGCAATTTGAGCTTCTGGTCTACTCGCCTTGATCGCGATCTTGTAGCCAGGTTTGAGTGTCGTAAACCGAGTAGGCTTGTTGGCGACGAGGATCTTCAAAAGCTTTACACGGCGCTCCCATGGAAGGTAAGACAAGCTTTTCAACACGTGCAACTTGATGAAGTCCTGACAAATTTGTTCTTCCGTGAGTTGCCCGTTGACCTTACGTTTCCCAGCGGCGAGGATGACACCGCCACCACTGAGGAAAGAGACGATGATATAGAGGGCGTCGCGGAGTATGCTGTCGGGCGACTCGTCTTCTACGATCACATGACCACTGAGTCCCTTGAACCAATGTTTGGCGTGTCGACTCTGGCTGACCGGCTCTTCAGAAGGTGTAGGGGGTGTCGGGATTTCCATGAAGTCGACGATGTCTTTGTCGCTTGAGGGAACAGGGCGAGAATAGAGGACTCGGCTGCGTCGACCAGTGGGCTCTTGATCTTCTGTTGGCGGCTCAATGGAGCCCAGCGACAAAAGAGTTCGGTGAGGAAGCCTCGCGACAAACGAAGGGAGTTCAAGCGAGGGGAAGACAGTATCCAGCGACTGGAGAACCTCGCCAACTCTGTGGAACGGCGGACGATGAGAGCGGAAGACAACATGGAAGCAGTCGTCAATCATGGCCATTGCACTAGAAGTATCCATGACATCCTCGGGGTCGAAGTATGTCACCACAGCGCGCAGCCCTAGAGAGAGAAGAGACGGGGCGTCCATGTGCGCGACGACGAACTTGATCCCATAGTCGATGTCCTTGAGTGTGGGCAGGTGAGTTGGCATGTTGAACTCGAACTCGTCGTTGTCAGAGGTGGCTGCGGCGGGGAGCTGTAAGATCGACTCTCTAGCAAAGGCGGCAGCAGCGACGTCGTCGGATATTCTTTGCCACGCGCCCGAATCGATCAACCGAATCTCGAAACCAGGTGTCAGGGAGCGGACAGCCGCACGAAGGACGATGTTGCAGATAGTGACGTGATCCAGGGAGTACAGGTAAGATCCCACTTGGTGGGATGCCCGTTTGATCCAAGTTATCGATATATGATACACATTCGCGTAGTTTTCTGATAGAGAAAGCCGGTCGCTGTAAAGGCTTTTCCGAAAGACTGGGCCATCCAGGGCTGTCGTATCCGGAATTTCGTAGTGGGAAGCACGGGCAGAGAAGGTGGACTGAGGGAGGTTCGAAGCGCTCAAGGCGGTTGAAGTTGAGAAGGCGGTTAGGGTAGGAGTGGCGGTGGCGGTAGGGAAGGCGGTCGAAGGAGGGCGAGTGAGAGAGGCGAGGGCGGGGACACTAGACGCCGAAGCGACAGCGAAGAAGTAAAGACAACTACTAAAGGCGAGTAAACGAGACATGCTGGTGGTTTAAGTTGAAGAGAGGTTGAGGCTGGCACTGGCAGTTGTGTTATGGACGCGGTCATGTGATATTAAAACTCCGACGTGGCGAATATCACATGGTCGTGTATTGATGCAGAGACCAAATGAAGAAGCCAACCCAACGTATTAAGTATCTCGAGATAACATATCTGCGCGCACGGAGGGAACAGAGAAAATATATGCAGTATCCATGCACGTTATGTGCATCATGGTAAGTCATGAAAGTCCGAGACAAGTTCTAAGCTCGGCTAACCATGAAGCGATAGGTCGAATACCCACCAATCAGCGCAAAGGCTGCTAGACATGCCACGATTGATATGAACCACGCGTATCCCTGCTATTAATTTTACTTGTGTCAGATTACGCGGGTATCGAAAGAATGAATTTCACACACTTCAACGTCTTGCCCGGGTACATGCACATTCATTCCCCACAAACCTGTGATCAAGTTCATGGGGATGAGCACAGTACCGAGTGCTGTGAGTTTTGAAAGGACGTCGTTAATCTGGTTGTTTGCGTCGGTCATCTCGATGGAGATCTGGGCGAGGTAGTTAGAGTGCGAGCGTGATAGAATCTTCTCGTAGTGGTTCAGGTTTTGTGTCATCGTGATCAAATGATCCTGTGTGCAGGAAGTGAGAAGGATGAAGTTCATAGAAAGGGGCGGACGCTACCTGAATATCTGAGAGGTAAAGTCCCTGCATGACGAAGTAAAATTAGCGATCTCAGCATCGAACACGACAGCGACTCACGATATCGGACGTAGGAGCTACTCTCCAATTCTCATTACACCTCTTCGCCAGTCCTTTGACGACATCCGCCTTGTTCCCCATCAGCCTCAGCAGGCCCATGACCTTTTTCCGGCACGTCCCAATTCTCCTCAACATGTCACTCTGCTCCGCCTCCTTGAGGATCAGCACTAGTTCGTCGATGGAGTCGACCTCGTACTCGATGCTCTGGATGAGCGGACCGAACGCATCGGTGATGTCATCGATGAGTGCGTAGGAAATCCAATCAGAGGTGACGGCGATGTAGTCCTTTAGCTGCTTTATGCGCCTTCGAACGTTCTGTGGATGCGGAGTGGGACGGAAATGGAACTGGATGCAAGTTAGTTGAGCCAAAGGTAAACTCACAGCGGGAAGTACGTACCGAAAGGATACCTTCGCGGAAGACGATGATGTACATGTTGAGAGGTTCGAGGTATGTCGGACTGTACGGATCTTGGTCGAAACTACGGAAACACACAAGATAGTAATTACGGAAAAGCTCGATCTTTTCACGCGTCTCCTCCATTTGAATATCCTCTGTCGTCAAGGGATGGATAGAGAAGACCTAATAGACCAGCTCAGGACCGAACAAAATGCAGTGAGAGGTATACGAGACACACCTTACTGAGCATCTTCATTTCATCATCCGTTGGCGACATCACATCCAGCCACCACGTCCGGTCATCCGAATCGCCCGCACTCCCATTACCCCCAGCCGGCCCAGGCCCCATGGCCAATTTCTGGTCTATGTGCGCAGACCTCCTGTTCCCATTGTGCCCGGTCTGCCCGTTCGCCCCGCTAAAGTACCCATCCCGGAACGGAGGCGGATGCCCATTCGGGCCATTTGCAAGCCCCTCGCCGCCGCTGCCCTCCGGGTGCACCCCTATAAACAGCTGCTCGAACGTCTGTCCGTCGGCCGGTAACTCGCTGAGACTTCTCGCATGGATCGTCGCAGCAAGCGCATTGGAGTAAAACGAGAAGCGGTATGGTCGGTCGTGCCCCGTATGCAGAATTCCACCAGTGGGCTGTGCGCCTCCGTCATATGCACTGGTGATAGTTGGATGTCTGCCGAGGCCAATGGAGAGACGGGAAGCAAGGGAGGGGACGCCGCCGGCCGCATCATGGGGGGTTTCGAATAAAGCCATTTTCCCACCAATGCCTTTACGGTGCAAGCGCGGATGTGGATTGGAGTGGCTGAGCTTGCGTTGTCGGGCGGTGCTGCTGCTAGGGCGGATGGAGGCTTCGCCATCGGTCTCGGGTGATTGAACTGGTGGTGATAGTTGTTCTAGGAGAGTTGAGGGACCTGCTTCGCTTTGCCCTTCTTCTGTAGGTGGTGGTACTCGTCGAGGAAAGTGAACCGCATCCAAAGTAAACTTGGCCGTGGGTGTGAGGCCGAGAGTGGCCTTTTCTGCCGCAGCAAATTCCTCCATAGGGCTGAAATCGAAATCTGACCGGGAAACATTGGCCTGGTATGTGGGTAGGCCAAAAAGCGACTCTGTATTCGGATCGTTTCTGATAGGGGCAGCATGTGCCAATAAAGATGCATCGTGTGTCTGATTGAGATGCATATTGGTGAGGTCTATACGAGAGATGTTCGGGCTGGGACCCAAAATTTCTTCCTCAGCGTCGGGGTGGATAGCACTCTGACCAAGGTGGACATGTTCCTCCTCCTCCTCTTCTTCAACGTGCGGAGTCCGTTCGGGGAGGGGTGATATCTCGGGTGAGCCGAGGTCTGTTTCTCGACGTGCTCGAGAAAGATGCATAGCCATGTCGACGTCCATTGTGCGCTGACGCTCGCGGGCCTCGGGGTCAAAGGACCGCGGGAGGATAGGGGAGTGGCGGAGGCGATTGGTGAGGTCACTGGCATCGCTGGAGCGGCGAAGAACAGGAGAGTTGGTCAATGGATTCGTGGGGTCCCTCAACGAGTCCGGCGACGACGAAAGGGCCATGTTCGTCGTCATGGACGACGACGGCGCTGAAACGTTCATGATGTCGTCGATGTCAAAAAGACACCGCACACATGTGAACCCTCAAAGTTGCACGGGGATGACTACAGCCCGATCAAATCTTAGCCAGCCATTAATATAGATATCAAGCGAACAATACCACGCCCCCGTTGTCTAATGGTTATGACGTCAGACTTCTAACTTGCATCCTGTCTTGTTATATCTGGAGGTTGCGGGTTCGAGTCCCGCCGGGGGTTATTATGTTTACAAGTTAAATGAAGTAACTTTTTGCCCAGCTTCCTATGCAAAAAAAACATCCAGAGTGTACACATCGGCATTGCAATTTGAGGGGCGTAAGTGTATTATGTAGTTAAGCCTTATAATGTACAAAAGACCCTGTACTGGAAATGCTATGACCTGACATGTAGAGTAGGGTCCGCATCCCACACATTCTTCAGCGTACTCTGCTTATGCTCTATCCTCCTCCCCGTCCAATCTTCCTCACCGACCCTATTAGCCCAATCATCCTCCTCATCCCATGTGTCCGCCCACGCATCGGCTGTATTATCCGACACCACCTCGATCTTGCGCGCCGGTGCCAGCGGCACATGCATTATCGGCTGTGCAGACGACAGGAGCACACCTGGCGAATTGACTGCGGGGGGGTAGTCGGTGGTTACGCTGAGAGGCGCTGGTGCGGCCCGCCGCTTCGCATTTTTCAGCAGGTTTTTGGCGGGACGGGGCTGGGAGCTGCCGCCGGAGGAGACGCTGTTGGAGAGACTTGGTGGATAGGAGTGGTCGGCTGCCTCGTCATTTGGTGAGGTGGTACCACTTTTGAACTCGTCAGATGTTGAGTCCAGGGATGACTTGCGTCGTAAGGGAGAGGGGTGTTGAGGACGTGCGTGCTCGATGTCGTTATGCCGGTAGTCGTCATCGTCATCTTCATCCGGCGCACGGAAGAGGGGTTCTCGATCGTGAGGAGCATCGGAAACGTCGTCGTCTAATGCTACGGCTTTGGTGGATGCCTTGACTATGGAATCGATCAACCAGAATTGAAGGACGTTCATGATGATGGGGAATATTCCCATCGTGCTAAGATGGCAGGGTGAATTTAATAGTCTCCAAGGACAACACAGGACGTACAATATGACCTGGAGAGAGTCGCCGCTTCCGACGTGTGTCCAGCTCAGCAGCCATTCCCCAAACCTAAATGTGCCGGGGGCCATAACGATTATTATGATCACAACGATTTTCATCGTCGTGAGTGCAAGAACATAGACAGCTGCTTGTCGGGCCCAGAATTTGATCGAGGGTGGAGTGCCGTACACGCCCGACTCGAAGCCTTTCCACTGCAGCCTGTCCACGAGAACATTGCTCGTAGCATAGAGAATGACATATAATATTGCAACACCTATGACTCACGTTAAAATCATATGATGATGTTGCGGGGTTGAACTCACCAAGGGTTGTGTCGAGCAAAATATGCAGGAAGTAGAAAACGCATGCATTCCCCGAGGTGAATTCCGAGATGACACCAGAAGCGAGGACATTAGCACCGTGGACGAACATCTGGCCCACGACTTGTTTAGATACATCGAAAATCCTGGGTGAGGAGAGTCCGTCAACGCGACATTGTGCCAGCATCGGCCAGGAACTTGCCATATCCTCCACGGACGCTTCCGTGGCTCTCTATGACGTTTATATAGCAGCGAAAGAATAACGAAAACCCCAAGGACACCTTGCACCACCTGCAATAAAATACATACTATCAGAAATCTATGACGAAAGTGGGATCGAGAGGCCTACGAGTGCAGTTGGTCCTAGGAGCTCGCAAGACGCATCTACCGGCAGGGGTTCGAGGGTGGCGTTGTCCACCGCCGGCGTCATGGACGCCATTGGCACAAGTTGTCGAAAGTCGTCAACTCCAGTGATGGAGGACCTGTGGAGGACTCCTTGAAAGGTGTAGTTACAGTACGTAATCAGGCTCACCTCCGCGATCACTGTCATCAGAATCCAAAGTGATCGAGGCGTGGCAGTGAATTGACTGTGCACTTCCGCTTTACTTTTAACTTTATCATAAATAGAGGCACGATCGCTACACGTTGCAATACCCTTCTTAATCCACAACCACCATGTCATTCTTCAATCGCAGCAGTAATCCCTCGACGCCACCGCCTGGGGCCTACAGCCGTGTCCCAGATCAGCACCACCGTGATCATTTACCGTCAGGACCGAGGTCAGGCATGCGACCACCACCTCAGTCGGCACAGTACAATGCACCACCTGTGCAGTACAACGATCCTTCAAATGCATTGTTCGAGAAGAGCTATACCAGCCGTAGACCACCACCACCTTCAGGTGGGAGGTATGTCTCGAGATAATTACGTCCAAGAGGTACTATTGACGCCCAGTCTTAGCTATCAAGTAGTTGGGGCGCCCAGCGATGCACTTGCTTTGACAAACTGCTTGATTGTCCACCCGTCAGATTTTCAGCAAGGCCTACATGTACTTGTGAAGGGAGAGTTCGCAATAACCGTCAGGTACTCAATTGACACGCTTCCATTTATATTTCTAAACGTATTCTAGACATGACACCACCAACAAAATCCAGCCGGGCACGATCGGCGCGTCTGCAACCCAGCGACAATGGATCGGTTTGTCGCTCAGCGGAGACCAGGTCTCTGTCGATATCCTTCCGCCACCCCCACATCCGTCCGCCCCAGCGTACCTGCAGTCCATCGACCTCGAGGTGGGCTTCCTCCGCCGTGGCCTTGAGATTGCAGAACAATTCTCTGCCGACGACATGGCGCGTAACTTCATGTCGGCACACAACGGCGTTGTCATGTCTGTTGGGGAGATCCTTGTGTTCGAATACCACGGCCAGAACCTCAAGGCTATCGTCAAGGCTGTCAGCACCTTAGACTTGGCCGACGAGCAACGGCGTGGAGCCCCGCCCGTGGAGCAGCGATCGGGTCGCCAGCAGAACTTTGGTATTGTGATGCAGAAGACCGACGTGACATTCATGAAGGCGTCTGATAGTGCTATCAAGATCAAGTCGAGCGCCAAAAAGTAAGATTCGATAAGATTCTCGAAAATATAGACGTAACATTGCAATAGGGCCCCGCCGAATGCGATCCTAGCGCCTAACTTCAAATTCGAGGACATGGGTATCGGAGGTCTTGACACGGAGTTCAGCGAAATCTTCCGTCGTGCATTCGCGTCGCGTGTCTTCCCTCCTGGACTCGTCGAGAAACTCGGCATCGAGCACGTCAAGGGTATTTGTGACTTCACTAGACCTATGTGCGAGATAACTCACACGTCGTATCAGGAATCTTGCTTCACGGTCCTCCCGGAACAGGAAAGACTCTCATTGCGCGGCAGATCGGCAAGATGCTGAACGCAAGAGAACCAAAGATTGTTAACGGCCCCGAAATCTTGAGTAAATATGTTGGTGCTTCTGAAGAGAACATTCGTAAGCTCTTTGGTGACGCGGAAAAGGAGGTTAGTTTTTGGTTTCACAACTGCGGCGAATGTGGGCTGATAAGCCGACTTGTAGTACAAAGAGAAGGGCGACGACAGTGGCCTGCACATCATCATCTTCGATGAGTTAGATGCAATTTTCAAGCAGCGTGGCTCGACAAACAACGGCACTGGTGTCGGCGACAGTGTCGTGAATCAGCTTCTCTCCAAAGTACGCACAAAATCTCCTTTCTCCTTATAAGTATCATGCTAATGTATAATTTAGATGGACGGTGTTGACAAACTCAACAACATCCTCATCATCGGCATGACGAATCGTCTAGACATGATCGACGAGGCCCTCCTCCGCCCCGGTCGTCTCGAGGTGCACATGGAGATTTCCCTCCCGGACGAAAATGGTCGCTGGCAGATCCTCAACATCCACACCGCCAAGATGCGCACGAACAAAGTAATGGAGTCCGACGTCAACTTGAAGGAGCTCGCCGCGGAGACGAAGAACTTTTCCGGGGCTGAGATCGGCGGTCTCATCAAGAGCGCGACGAGTTTCGCGTTTAACCGACATGTCAAGGTTGGCACGATGGCGGGTATCTCTGATGATGTTGAGAACTTGCGGGTCAACCGGGGTGACTTTATGAATGCGCTGAGCGAAGTGCACCCTGCGTTTGGTGTTTCTGAGGAGGAGCTGCAGCAAGTCATTCAGAACGGGATCATTCACTTTGATACTGTTGTTGATGTGAGCCCAATCTGCACCACATTCTTACTCCCCTCACAATTATCTGTAGGAAATATTGCGATCTGGAGAACTCTTGGTGGAACAAGTGCGAACATCAACACGCACGCCTCTTGTCAGTGTACTCCTCCATGGCCCTCCTGGAGCTGGAAAAACTGCGCTCGGCGCATCGATCGCACAAGCGTCAGAATTCCCCTTCATCAAGCTCATCTCTCCTGATAGCATGGTTGGATTCTCCGAGAGCCAGAAAGTCGCCGCGATTACCAAGGTCTTCGCAGATTCTTACAAGAGTCCTCTCAGTGTTGTCGTTGTAGATAACATTGAGCGTCTCATTGGTGAGCAAAGATATTACCAGTACGATGTAGTCCATGATGCTTATCCTTTGTTTCAGATTGGACACCTATGGGGGCACGATTCTCAAATCCAGTGCTCCAGGCGCTTTTGGTGTTGTTCGGGCGGAGGCCACCCAAGGTAAGGCTGATACTTACATTCCAGTAACATCCTCATCGTTCCCAGGGCCGTCGTCTACTCATTATCGCAACCTCCTCACAACGTTCCATCCTCACCGACATCGGATTCTCGGAAACCTTCGATACCGAGCTGCGCGTGCCCCCCATCTCCAATCTGCGTTCACTCGAGTTCGTCCTCCGCGAGGTCGAGCTCTTCGCGTCGTCCGAAGAGCGGCGGCAGGCCATCAACTTGCTGCACGATGCGGGCCTCGACGGTGATGGGATGTCCTCGAAGTTCCAGATCGGCATCAAGAAGCTGTTGACGATCATTGAGATGGCACGACAAGAGCCTGACGACGTGGCGCAGCGGCTGACGGGGGCGGTTATGGGGCTGGGTATGTGAACACCACCGCATCTCGGGGGTTTGTATTTTAGAAATGGACTGGAGCGTATATACTACAGGAGAAGAGCACGGATCCTATCAAGTGTTTAACCTTCCGTTGGTGATCCGATTTTTTGGTGAAGCAGAAGTGTAGATCAAAGAACATAGAAGTGACGAAGGTCCATGTCGATTCTGAGAAGTAAGCAATATGCAAAGGCTCAAAGCGGATGCCAGGGAAGTAAACCCAGTCTTAAGGTTTGGGAGCAAACCTCCACAACTGGTTGGTTGGCGCACGTAAATCTTCAACATACTTCCAACATGAAGACGAAGACTCACTCTTCTGTTCGGTAGATAGAAAACGTATGGTGCCAAAAAGTTTCTGACAAAACCGGGCACCGGAGGGAAGAGAGACTCCTTCGGCATATGAAGAATAGCGTACACGAGGAATGTGGCAGATGGCTGTGAAACGAGGGCGATATTTAGCGCAAGCACTACACTAAAAGATTCGTGTATCACCATCGATTTGATATGCCTCTCAGACACCTCCGCAATGTGCTTTACCTCGGCTTCAGTTAACCCCGAAGCACGAAGAGCAGCGGGCTCAAGGTACGTTATTTCTTGAATGAGCTAAGGTGACCAGCTTTAACGACAAACGAGGAAAATTGACAAGATACTCACATGCTGCGTGAGTTCATTAACAAAACCGTCGACAATGGTTTGGAACTGTGAGCCATCAAATGTCTGTTGCTCATGCGCTCCTGCAACTTGGCTGTAGCCCCAGGTAGTCCCAGTTGGGAGACACGACACAAGGTAGGCCTTCAGTTTCTCAGTACCCGCGTGAAAAGTCTCATGTTCCTCTACGATGCTGTCTGTGTTGAATTTCGGGGAGAACAACGGATAATATAAGTTCTCCTCCCAACTTGAAGAATGACTCGATGTTGTTCCTCAAGCCAGAATGTGTTTCTAACTCACTCGTGGTGATGATCCAATATGGCCACCCATTGCAAGGCGAATTCAACGAATACCTGAGTTTGGCCTTCAGGGATAGAGGTCGATTTCTGAGTATGGATTCAGTACCTCTGCTTGAGAGTCGTGAAGTGAACCCACCTCGTAAGCATTCAACAAGGCATTCATTAACATGGTGTGGGCGCCTGCCATCTCCCACTGTTGCGCCGTATATATGTCATTCGGCTGAGGGCCAGAGGACTTGCCTTGAATCTTTTCAATGCCGGTGCGAAGAGTCTGGGCGGTCGACATGGTATAAGTTGAGACTGTGCGGGTTAAGTTGCGGACGCGCTTCGATCATATATGTTCTGGAAGCTGATTCGGAGCCTTGCCGAGCAGAGTTCGCAGGCTGAAGCAATTGTAAGGGATACGGGATCCCACACCTTGGCAGTGCCAGCATAATTATCATACAAAAACGGAGACGAGTCGGATATCCTTCTAGTAAGTTCTATTTCCCATGTCATTCAAGATATGAGAATGCATGCTCGTCACGGCCATGTTCCCCGATGCAAAACGCATGGTAAGAAGGGGTTCGGCGATGGAGAAGACGTTGCAATACACAGTGAGTAGCATCGAAAGGAGCCTTGAATCGGCGGAAGTTGATCGTGACAACTGAGATACAGCATCACCATGTACGCATATTTAGTGACCTGAGCCTGAACATGATTGCGCCTCGTGCTTCTCACATCCTACCTAGTGGTCTCCCTTCTTAGGACTGGACTAGAGTGTAAACATCACAAGATACACAAGCTGAGTGCTTGCGTCCTGAATCATGCATGCTAACCTTATCGTGATTCGATATTTCGTTAAACAGAGTACAAGTTAAAGAAGTTGTAAGTAAAGAAGGTCCGTGTCGATTATGATAATATGTGGTATCCGAATGTCATGGCAGTGAGGTGACATATTCACTTTAGTCGCACTATTTGGGAGCGAACTGCCACAACTGATTTGGCGTGTGTAAGTCATCGACGTATTGTAAAACTAAACTGAAGAGGAGACTTACTCTTCTGTTCGGCAGATAGAAGACGTATGGAGCCAAAAAGCTTCTGACAAAGCCAGGCACTGGAGGAAAGGAAGATCCCTTGGGCGCATGAATAATGGTGTACACGAGGAACGTGACAGGGGGCTGTGAAAAGAGCGTGAAATTCTGCACACGCGCTAGAATCGAGTATTCAGTGTAGTGATGATTACCATTGATTTCATATGCTTCTCGGACACCCCGGCGATGTGTTTCACCTCAGCTTCGGTCAAACCCGAAGCACGGAGTGCAGCGGGCTCAAGGTACGTTATTTCTTGAATGAGCTACGATGACACCGGTTTCAATGACAGGCGAAGAAGGTCGATCAACAAGATGCTCACATGCTGCGAGAGTTCATTTACAAAGCCGTCGACAATGGTTTGCAACTGCGAGCCAACGAAAGTCTGTTGTTCATGCGCTCCTGCAACTTGGCTGTAGCCCCAGGTAGTCCCAGTAGGAAGACATGACACAAGGTAGGCTTTCAGCTTTTCGATGCCCGCGTGAAATGTCTCATGTTCTGCTACGATGTTGTCTGTGTTGAATTTCGGGGAGAACAACGGGTAATATAAGTTCTCTTCCCAACTTGAAGTAAGAATGAGATGTTATTCATCAAGCCACAATGCGTTTATAAACTCACTTGTGGTGATGGTCCAATGCGGCCACCCATTGTAGTGCGTATTCAACGAACGCCTGAGTTTGGTCTTCAGGGATAGAGGTCGATTTCTGAGCAGGGATTCAGTACATCTGCTCGAGGGTCATGAAGTGAACCCACCTCGTAAACATTCAACAAGGCATTCATTAACATGGCATGGGCGCCTGCCATCTCCCACTGTTGTGCTGTATATATATCATTGGGCTGAGGGCCAGAGGACTTGGTTTGAAACTTTTGAATGCTGGCACGAAGAGTCTGGGCAGTTGACATGATGTAAGTTCAAGCTGGGGTAGGAGTCGTGGTTCAATGATATAGGTTCTAGAGGTTCAAATAAGTAGCCGAGTCCGGAGAGGTTGTATGGCCTTGTAAAGTCGTAGGGCGAATGGGGATCCGATGGGGTATACCGTATCAGACATTATTGCCAACAGGGTCCCTCGTCACCATGATGTTGTTGTACATAGCCGCTCATATCCTTGAGTTTCTGAAATTCTGATGTCAACATGCTCTCGTCACGAATCTAGGCAGAGCACGGGGCCATTTTTCGTGATACGATTGCTGGGAGAGGCCTGAGGACTCGGCATTGCCGTAAGTGGAGGAAAGTTTCAAAAGGAGTTGAACAGGAATGATCGTTCGTAAGAACAAGTGATCGTAAATACTTCGTAAATACTATCGACCACATCAATACACCACCACCTCCATCCATTGCAAGACAATGGTCGCACAGCCATCAGGTTCACGAACTTCTCCACCAAAGAAAAGTGGTCGGTAACCGGTGACCCCCTTCAGCCTCTGTTTTCGACCATATGAACTCTTCAGGCCACGCACGCGTAACCCAAAATCCTATCAATCGAACTGGAGACGACACAAATCGTTCTACAACCACTGGCCAGACAGTTTCAAGGATCAATCAGAAAAAAGCTTTGATATTCTGCTGATGTGTGGAACGAACTCCTAGAGTGTTAAAACATGAAACTGGCATATGTCAAGCTAATGTTTATGGGAACTCGACATAACTCTCGTGGACTTTTCTCTCTCGAGTTTGTTTTTCACCACTGAGCTCCTTCACTGCCCGCAGCGGGTGAAAGAGAGGCTGGGGGATATTTGAGGTTCTCCTCAAGCGTTTCTGGCGGCGAACAGAGCGAAAGACGGCCCCGATTCTGCCTGTATTTGTTCTTAAGTGGGCAATGGGATCTGCCTGGATATATATCTACACTCCATGATTTTTCCGACCAAGTCATACATAGATGATTGTCACCGTTTATGATGTTCTCAGTGATCTTGATCTCATGCGATCAGTCTTACATAGTCATAGACTGACTAGTATGATGCGACACACCTTGGATTGGACGTATGGTACTTGATCAAACATACGGTGCAGTGCTTGTGGGCGCTCTCCCTGATCATCACAGGTCGTCATAAACGTTCCTAAAGGTAAGTACATATTCTAATTTAGAGCTCGCCGGCCAATATTTACCATGGTATAGGAATTTGTCAGAATTGTTCGTGATTTATTTATCGTTTCCGTGATATTTCAGCTTTGCTGTAGAATGCAGGAGCCAGGGAGAGGCGGGATATGCAATGCCCATCACGGACTGAACGCCCTTGCGATTCGGCATCAGCTTTCCAGAAGAGGCGCATGGAATATCCGCAACCCCTGCGTAAAAATATCTAACATATCAGGCCCCATCGTGGTGGCGGTTCGGAGCATCAGTACATGGCCGTCCGAAATATTTGGATTATCTGCGCCAGGCTAACTGCGACTCATCTGATATCAGGCCCCATCTGTGGTAGTGTTTCGGGGCATCAGGTTTGACAAACGCAAGATGGAAGAGTACTCTATCCGACGTATCATGTGGTATGCGGAGAACACATCTACGACCTCTGAAGGTAATCTTGTTATGGTGCCTCTGACTTACTTGAATGGTAAATAACTACGAGATTTTGACCACCAGGCAGTAGTATCAGTTCACAGTTCCTTCTCAATAATACAAATTCTCAATCGATCCATGGCCACTCCTTCGCCCGAACAGATCACCGCATTACTCACCAAAGGAGAGAAGGAAGGCCAAGCCATAATACTATGGACCGTTGGAATGTATGTTAAATCAGTGCCTCGACGAACACTCTAACACAGCGGTATCAGGTTCTGCATTTTTGGCTGGGACTATTTCATGAACCTTCCCAAAGAAATCAAGTACATATGGAAGAAGAAGTTCACTGTGCGTCCAGCTACGGATTTCATGTTTCGTGAAGACAATAATTGACACTTGTCTAGATTACTTCTGGGCTGTATGTGGCCAATAGATACTATGGGCTCCTCCAGTTCGCTGTTTGCATATGGTTATTGACGACTCCGATAACTCATGCCGTTTCCGATGAAACTTGCAAACGTGAGTACTGTAGATACTCCCCCCTTACCTACAACTCGGTTTAACTTTGACATTGTACAAGTCAGTAGGACATTGGCGCAAACAGGTCGACTCTGCGACACTTTCATTGCTATTCCGCGACGGGCTGGTATACTTTGCAGCTATCTTTTCGTACGCTGCTTATTATAGTCAACCCCTTTTCAGGTGCTAACCACAGCAATTTAGCATGAACTTGGTCAATGTTATCCTCTTTGTAACCCAGGATAAGACGGTACAAGCTATAAATCTCCCGTAGGCTGCTTCCTTGTATCTGGCCATAATGCGTGCTTACAGTGACTTGTCGACAGTGCCACATTGATGCTCAATATTATCATGTCATGCAGGC
Organism: Tephrocybe rancida; assembly: GCA_018858115.1. NCBI lineage: Eukaryota > Fungi > Basidiomycota > Agaricomycetes > Agaricales > Lyophyllaceae > Tephrocybe > Tephrocybe rancida. Next base: position 78,479 of record JABCKT010006446.1, on the reverse strand, counting down.
TGATACTCAATCTTCGCGAACCACGTAACACCCTTCCCTTAGGCAATGATTTCTCAAAAAAGAATCTACTATCTGGGTGGAAAGCGCCCACGCCTGAGAAGCATGTCGAGTCTTATGAACTCTCAGCGTCGGGCAATACCTCTATTGCTATTATCACGACTACCGACACTATTCGCACATACGTCTAAGATGGACAGCGATCCATCCACTAGTAATTTATACTAATTATGCAATGTGTACTTTTAACTGACTAATTCACCTGACAGATAATTAGAGCTTGTGTTAGAAAAGAGCTTGTGTTAGAAAAAAAATCAGCTCATTCCATCCATTACATCTCCGACGGGCCTGAATTCGCGGATTCCTCGGTCCTTCTGAGCACTGGGCGGGGAGGTTACTAGCTAGGAGAGGCCAATGATCACCCCCGTGGATATTTCGCCCTGAGGCCTGATGATTGATCACTCTGCTGTCTGGCGTCGGTGTTAGCCAGCATGTGGACGTGGAAATATATACCGTCATTTGCCTCCGGTAACAGAGATTGAGATTTCGCATTGAAAAGTAGAGCATGTATAAATAACGCACTCAATCCGGACCCGGTGCCCAGGGGTGGTGTTTCAGCTTTCCCACTGAATACTAATACTATGTCGCCATCGTCCGACAAACCCATTATCGTACGTGACTCTCTAGTAGACTAAGATGCATAACTACTGACAGGCTGCTGAAGGCCGTTGTTACAGGGACTGGAGCGCAGGGTCGTGCAGTCTCTCGAGCCTTCCACAAATCGGGCATCTGGGAGGTTCGCGTCCTCACGCGTAATCCAACAGGAGAAGTCGCAATGGCCCTCAAAAGTGAGGGCATGACTATCGTACAGGCTGACTTCGAGGGCAAGGCTGCACTTCTTCAGGCCTTCGAGGGCGCATACGCCGTAAGCCAGCTTTCTCCTGGCCGGAACTTTGATCCCTAGAAGCAAGCATCCTAGGTTTACAGCGTCACGATTCCTCCGTGGCACCAGAGCTACACAAACAAGCTAGGAGAATACGAGCAGGGCGTGCTTCAGGCAGATGCCGCGAAGGAAGCGAACGTTCAGTTGATCTTGTTTTCGACGTTGCCATATGTCGGCCCTGATTACATGGGGTTGGGTGGTGTAGAGCTTTATGACGGTATGTTAGGAGCATAGCTAAGCTGGACTGTCGACGTACTCATTGATCACGATTTTGACATAGCGAAGGCACGCACGAATGACTACATTACATCAATCGGATTGCCTGGTGTATATATCGGCACATCAGCCTTCATTGATAATGTTCACTCCTGGCCGCTGGTGAAGGAAGTCGATGGTGGCGCAAGTCCGAGTCTCGAATGTACAATTGTCATGCTGTCGAGCTTGTCACAAGATTTTGATCTTTCTCTCCAACAGTCTGGAGTTTCGTCGTCGACAAGGAGAAGCCAGTGGTATTCTTGGTGCGTTTTTCATCTGTCGTGATATGTGCCAATCTCAGGTGAATTCGCGACAGTGGGTTGAACGCGACCTGGGCCCAACTGCCCTCGCCATAACAGAGTCTTTCCGATTGTCCGGAACGCCACTAGCAGAACATCCCCTGAACCACACGATTCAGCCAATTGGATCCTGGCGGGGAACCTGGGGCGATGTATCACGCGAAATTCAGAAGCAAACGGGTCTTGAGACGCGTCACACAATCATGTCTGTCAAACTGATTAGAGTTTCCTCACTTCAAGTTGATGCTGACATATGACATAAAATCAGAACTGATGCAGATCAAAGGTGGCACGGCGAACGTACGTTATTACTGCCATCTTGTTTGTTCCTTGTATGACAAATATATTTTTCTCTCAAGTCACGAAAGCCTTCATCTATCAGAACAACCATGGCTTATATCCGACAGTTTCCTTCCCTACTCAGGTAACTCTCGATCTCGGAGTGAAATATGGCACCCTCGAAGATTTCGTGAAGACCAGGGTTCTACCAATATTCAGCAAGTAGTGTCTACTTGTGTAGTAACAGGAAGGGTATCAAAGACGTGATCGTAACAACAGTGCAATAAGAGACGAAGTGATACAGATGCTTGGACGAAGCTAGTCTTCCTACTAACACCCTTATTTTTTTGGTGCAAACTGCCACAACTTTTGTGACAGACGTGAATTGTTGAATTATGGCAGGTAATCAAAGGCTTGCGTACCTTCTTGTTCGGGAGATAATAAACATATGGTGCCAGAAAGCTTCGCACAAAGCCAGAAACGGGTGGGAAGAATGATCCCTGGGGCGCGTGGATGATGTTGTACACGAGGAATGTGGTAGAAGGCTAAGATGGTGGCAAGATAGCACCAGTCAGTACACGCATCGCGCTGGAAGGTAGAATGTACATCACCATCAGTTTCGTATGTTTGTCGGACACCTTTGCGATGTGCTTGACCTCGGCTTCAGTCAATCCTGAGTTACGGAGTGCACCGGGTTCCAGATATGAGAGTTCTTGGGTAAGCTGAACTTTGAGTTAGATCGACGAACGAACACCGAGACGATTGACTCACATGCAGCGTCAGTTCGCTCACAAAGGCATCGACTAGGGTTTGTAGGTGTGAACCATCGAAAGTCTGCTGTTCTTGAGCTCCTGTGACCTGGCCGTAGCCCCAGGGCGTTTGGGGAGGGAGACACGACACGAGGTAGGCCTTGAGTGCATCGACGCCTGCTTGAAACATCCCGTGCTCCGCTATGATAGCTTCTGTGTTGTACTTCGGAGCGAACAGTGGGTAATAGACCTTCTCCTCCCAGCTAGTTTCAAGTTTAATATACTGTTCCTCGAGTCAAAGACGTTCTCAGCTTACTCGTGGTGATAATCCAGTGCGGCCACCCATTGCAAGGCATATTCAACAAAAGCCTGAGCTTTCTTTGCAGGTATGGAGGCCGACTTCTGTGGAAGAATTGAGCCGAACTCCTTCAAAGTGCGGGAAGAAACCTACTTCATACACATTCAACAACGCGTTCAATAACGTGGCGTGGGCACCTGCCATCTCCCATTGTTGTACCGTATAGATGTCCTTGGGCTGAGGGCCAGCAGACTTGCTTTGAGACTTTTCAATGCTGGTGCGAAGGGCGTCGACGGCGGACATGGTAGTAAGAGCAAGGCACGAAGCTTGAAGTGAAGCAAGTGGCAGTGGGATTGTCCTAGTCGTAATTCGTTTAAATACACCCTAGAAGGTCAATCGTGTATAACGGAGCCCGGAGAGGTCGCAAGAATGGAGCGGAAATAGAAGGTTATCCATCCTGGGTAGTGTGTAGAAGGTCCAGAACCATGAACATATCACGCTAGACGTCAATAGTCATCATCTTTCGATGCACAGCAAGGCAGACCACCGCAGTAAGCTCCCTATGCTGCATAGGTGGAGGTAAAGAGCCTGGTCCGATTGTCGATGGCTATGAACAGGGTGAATGACGAATGAGTGATAATCACACCTGACTGTACATGCTGGTCAAATACACAGCCATTCTTGAAAAGGGTTTTGACCTCGGTGGAGAAGTGTCGAAGGGCAGATGCTCTTCTGCAGCTCACTCGACACCTTCTCGCCTAAGCCTTACAAAGATCAGCTCTCGGGAAAGGACAGCAAAGAAATCAAGGAGAAGGCGAGCATGGTGAGAATCGAAGTTGACTTTGATGTTCGAACGACAAATTTCAGTAGATGAAAGCTTGCGGTGATCGATCTCTTCTGATATGATATTCCAGGAAGGGCCGAAAGGCGAAACTGTCACTTGTCGAAGCAATGTCGTAATCGAGCAAAACATCCTTTCCAAATGTGAGAAACACATACCAGAGATTTCACGCATGACCTGGGCTCATGTTTTGTTCGACAAAGCTTCTTGCTCTAAACCGCTGCCTTGAGGATGCCACCTCGTTCGGAGCAGGCAAGTAGTTCCGCCTTTCTACTTACCAAATCTTTGCACTTCCGCTCATTCCGAGCTCGGACATCGTGGAGAAAAACAGTCAATCGATTGGATGTTGCTTTCCGAAGGCAGTGAAGGATTACACGATCTGAAGCGGATGCTCGTCCTTCTGGCTCACAATCACCTCAACACCGGCGACCTCGGGATCCTGATCGGCGTCGTGCTGCAGCTCGTGGCGCAGTTTGTTGGCAAGATCTGGAAGATAGCCGCGTTCCGTGTTGGTATGGCCGCCTATGAGAGAATATGAGCAACGCGAAGTTGAGGATCTCATGAGAGTACGGCTGACATAGAACAACGTGCTTTCCGGCCGCGACCGCAGCTAGGACCTCGTGCTGAGAACATGAGATGAGCATTGAGATGAGGAATGATGGAAGGGACACCGCACGTGTGACATCTCTCCCGTGAAATATACATCAGCTGGTTTGCCCAAGAGCATGGATCCACCAGAGCCCGCGCAGATGGCTACAGTGCGTATGGGGACACTACGAGCATCGACAGTAACAGCATATCCAACTTGGACTGATGAAGCATATATATGAACATTCTGTCGTGACTTCGAGGTAAATGTCAGTTGCTCACTCTGTGAAAGCTTGAGTTGCTTTTTGATCCTGCTCTCCAGCACGCTCATGTTGATTGCCGAATGCAGTGTGACAAGTCTGCCTTCGCCGCCCTCGTTCTCGCCAGTAGGACTCAGCTTAACACCCACGAGCGATGTGATGGATCCATTTTCCTTCCCATCCAAGACACCATCCGCTAGCCAGTCGTTCACCCCGCCCCAAATCGAGTCGAGTGCCGAATGAGGACTGTATATCGAGATGCCATGTGCTGCACATTGTAGCAGAGACGCTTGAAGTGGAGTCTTCAATGTGAGAGCTTGAAGGCCTTTGAAGATGGGCGGATGATAAGCAACAATAACAGACGCATTATTGGCGATGGCTTCATCGAGGACCGCAGTGGTTAAACTTTTTATTCCTGTCGGTTGGGCAAGTCGGTAAAACAATGATCGACGTACTCTATCGTCAAGAGGACACGTTTCTTCGCCAAGTTTCGCACTGGAGATTCTACACATATGATTCCGTTTGAGACTGTTTCCAGGAAGACGAAATAAAACGCGTCGACGGACCGAGCAACAAACCAACCTATCCGAGTTTATGAGTATAAATTCGACTCAGTCAAGATGGTTGCCTGACATTGTCCCAACTCTCTGCGAGGCGAAGAGGAGCGATACGCTCCATCGCCCGGCATACCGACTTTAGTATAGGATTGGCCATTGTAATAGTTTGAAGTTCAACAAGTTCCAAAGCGAAACATCTTGTAGTGGGCGTCTAATATGGTTTACGTAACATTGTCTTAATGGGTGTACAAGAGGCAGCAACCTTGCGTTCTCCACTATCATATTGAATCACCACATATTCGTTCAAATCTCCTCATAGCTGCCTCAATGTCCTCCATTGAAGCCATTCGAGAGCGCCCCTTTCTTCCTCCGTTGCCTCGTTCGGCTTCAAACCCGAAACCTAAAGGAATCTTGAAGAATGCACCGCAACAACCTGGCACGCCTGCTCAGTACGTTTCATCCAATGCGTCGTGAGGCCATCTGACACAACTCTGAAATCTATAGCAGTTTGCAGTGGGATGAGGAGAATTTGGCTTTAACTGAAATCCAGAAGGACAGCCTGATGAAGATAACCGAACCCAAGACTCCTTACGTGCGTTACAATGCTGAAACGGACGAGGTCGAGGGGGGTGAGTGGCTTTGATTTGTCGATCAACTTTCTTGATAACCATCTTCTCTGCAGAGATACCAGGATTGAACTTAGATGGGCCCGACGTCGCACCTTCCCCCGACTTTGAAGTGCCTGGTTCTCCGCAGATGTCTGTGTCATCTACGGGTGCGGACACTTCGGGGGCGTCATCACGTCGTACCTCTATCTCGAGCATTGGGAGGTCAGGGTCACTCTCGGGCCGTTCGGGGAGCGCGACATCCAGCAGAAGCACGAGCTTCAGCTTGCCTAATGAGGCCCGGCGGGAAATCAGGGCTGATGACCGTGAACCGGGCGAAGAGGTCGAGGTCGAGGAGGAGATGGATGAAGAGAGTGAGTACACATCGTTATCTCTTGGATTCTCCGTCCCTTATGACGATTTGCAGCTGCAGCCAAACACGCTGCTTTTGTGCGTGCACGAGGCAGACACTACTCCAATGAAGCTGAGGCGATGAAGGTAACTCACTATTTTCTTTCATGGAGGTGTCAAACTCACCGTCGACATCTTGCAGCGTGCTGCGCAGCTCATAGACGATGAAGACGATGAAGGAGAGGGTGAGAACCCACGCGAGGTCCCACCCGTGCCGCGTCTGCCAAATGGTAACAACCACGCCGACGCTTGACCTCGATATCACACAATTTCTTGGACCCTCTGTCTTGTATCATCACCACTTGTAACATCCTTCGTAACATGCGCTCATGCATTCCGACCCCCATATTCCCTCTCAACTCATTATCTCTTAACTAATTTAGCATAAGTCGCTATTCCATATGTGACTATCACTGTAGAATTATAACTTGACTGCTTGTAACTTGCTTGGAGCAAGTTTGGAGAGCAGTGTAAATATCAGTCCGACTCAGCCGAACTTGTACCAAGAAACGCGGTCCGGGCCGGCGACAGGAGGTGAACCGAAGAATATCAAAGCCTCAAGGCCTCAAGGCCTCAAGTCGCGTCCACGTCTACAACTCAACCCACTAAGTATGTACTTTGACGATGACCTTCTCACCGAAAAACCTTCTCTTCTCTACAACAATCCCTTACCTTGGCAAACGCATTTATCTCGACCCTTTCTCCTTTGTAACGCTCAGAATGAAAACTCCCACCGCGCCATATTTGAAACAACGAATGATGCCAGCAAGGGGCTTAAACCTGACGACAAGTTCGGTAGTCTGGCTTGGACCTTGGAACAAATTAGGCGAGGACGTGTCAAGGCTTTTTTCAACGATGTGGAAGGATTCTACACGGTATGTCACGTCTCTGACAAGGGGCAGTCAACCAATGGCCATAGCAGACATGCTCAAGTGACGCCCTCAGGCCGACCTCGATTTAACGGGACGACATCTTCCTGCAAGTTCCTTAGTCGGGTTCCATTGCTTTGACTGCTTACGCCTTTGAATAGAGGTTCCAGGAAGTAGACGCTCGATGGAATGCGTATATCATTGACTTTGACCGTCTTATGGTGTATGCCGCCAACCAGGAGCAAAACAAGGGGAATTCGATAGAGAATTACACACTAGACGACGAAGTCTGGAGCAATTTCTGCCATGTGTGGAAGATCCCACCAAACTTTGGTTTTGCTAAGCTCTCTTCGCTCACCCGTTCGTAAAATCTCTCCATTTATCTATACAAAGAACTCACACGATAAACAGGTCGTACACGCGTGTATGTTGCCCGGCCCTCGGGACCTCGTATCCAGAAACTTAATCTCTTGGATCTCCCGCTGGAACTTCTCAACCTCATCTTTCACCATGCGACCGTGAAACAGGCACAGCTACTCTCTGCTGTATGTCGCAAGCTAAACAATATCGGGCGAACTTTTGCGTTTGTTGTGAGTGCAGCGTGCGCCTCGTCAAGTTTCTTCTGACAATTTGCTGTACAGGGCCGATCCTTGGTCTTTGACCTGCCAGAAACCATATGGAAACCGTGGCTAGAGCCTGGTAATCATTGCGAGGAGGACATGGCACAAGTCGCCTATGCAGAACGAGAGAAATTCGTGGCTTGCAGCGATTTTCTCATCAGCCGCCCCGACCTTCTTGAGAAGCTGAAAGTCTTGTCAGTAGCCGACACCTGGCAAAGTGTCCTCTCGAAGAAGACATTCCCTCACAAAGAAGTACTTTCTGGGTTGGAGAATGGTCGGTTTCACGCCCCTATGTACAAGAACGTGCGGCGCATCCTCAGTGGGAGTTATTTCCTGACCACCGTCACCCTTAGCCACATTCGTCTTTCCCTCCCTACGATCAAATGCATTCGTGAACTCCCACGACTTGAGACATTGACCCTCTGGGTCTGCACGCTCTCCTCAGAGGCCATAGAAGCTCTGGAACATGACGGTGATCATTCACTGAAGTCTGCATCCCTCCAAAACATTCGTATTATGGCACCTACCACTGATCTCGAGAGCGCCTGGAATGCGGTCAATACCTGCACACATCTCCGCACCCTCTCTGTCAGAGCCGACGCTTTATTCGTCCCGCCGCACAGAGACAGTTGGTCCAAATTTGGCTGCTTCCAAACACTGGAGTCCCTTTATCTTGGGCAACTCCATCCCATATCCGTATACTTTATTGCGGACTGGCTGGATGCTGTATCGCTGTACGCACCCCTGACACGGCTCACTCGACTCAAGCTGCATGGCTCCGTGGGAATGAAAGATGCACATATATTAGCGCATCTGCAACCGTTAGCCGGGGCGCCTTTAGAAGTGCTTTCTCTTGACGGCCTCAAGCAGGTTCGCCTCGAGTTCTTTGACGCAATCCACAGCCTGTTCCCCAATATCATCAGCCTTTCGCTCTGTCGCCGCTCCAGCCGTTTTTCGGGCAGCCGTTCATTTCCGTGGCCAGCCCCCGACTGGCAGTACGCGCAACGCCTCTCTATTTTCCCGCGACTAAAGTACTTTCAGTGGAACGGCCCATCCAATTACGTGACTTTCTCGCCTGGTGCTCTCCTATACTATGAAGAAGGATTTCCCAATAGTGAAGATGGCGCCAATGCGGAAAAGCTTGATAGAATCCGAGGTCGGAATGACTTCTACATCCTGGACGGTCATTAGGTGGCTTTGTTATTTGCTATACACTGCCCTGCGCTGGAAGTGTTCTCGGGGACTCTTCAGACACACTATGTCTTGAGGGGCCCCGAGGGAAAAGTTTCATTGGCTCCTGAGCCTCCTATTGAAACGAAGAGCCACGACCACGAACTTTGGGACCCTTCAGACAAATATGGTTATTGGCCAACCGTAGTGTGGAAGTAATGATACAATGGTAACACGCTTCTTATAAAGATGGCACGGATTGAACACAGAATCATTTAGAGTAGGGTCGTTCGAGGTCTTTGCAACGACTCCAGCATCACAAGAACTGTGGCGCTGGCCCGAAAGTCAGGGGTTGGTCTCAGACTTTGTCCTATTATCACAGGGGATTTGCCCCTAACGGCTTACTCTTTCAGTGAAATTCGGACCTCTGATTGGGATCGCCACGTCGTTTCATGTTGGTTTCATGTGATAAATGCTGAAGTTGTATATATGATATACATAACTTATACATACCATAAGTCTATCAAGAAAGTATAATGCCTCCGCTGAGGTCAGAAGAATCAAGCCCCGAGGGAACTCAAGTCCAGACCCCACATCCCTATCAAACGGCATCCAGATCTGCCAAGTCTAGTGCTTCATCGAAGTCAAGCATTTGCCCCGAGGGTGAGTCCGATATTAACCTCAATGCGGTGTATTGTCAAACCAGCAACTCAGTCGTCGCCACGCTCGAGAAAACGAGGAGGGAACGGGATGAGGCCATTCAAATGCGAGACAAGGCGAAATCATCACTGTCAGCTCTTCAAACAAAATCAAAAGGAGCACAATGTCATCATGGCGGGTTTCAACACATTCAGGCGCGAGCTCGACATGCGAACGGATAAGGTTATCGAGCTGGAGGCGAAGCTAAAACGCAGTGGCGAACAGGAGTACTAGTCACGGAGTACTTTCCCCCCACTGTCGTCCACTTTTTGTGCCGGCGCATGCATTCCGGGATTCTTGCTTGGATTGTACGAGAAGGCACTCCGACTTGTGCGGCCTCCGAAACGGGTGTATATGTCAGACAACAAGCCTGAGTGTCTTGAATTTGCCGAAGTCAGATAGTTATTCCCAGCTCGGTCACTGTATACAGCAAACCTGAAGACGTCAGACATAGATCGCACCAACGCGCTCATGCATTGGTTTTAAGTAGAGTTATTGAAAGCGCCTTATTTTAAGTATGTTCGGAAAATGGAAACTTCGTATTAGTGTAGTGGTCGGCCCGGGCCGGCGACCCTAGGAAGTGAGCCGAGAAATATTAACCTCTCACTGGCAAGCGGAGTGGTGACATCTACGAGACTACACTATGTACTTCGACGATGACCTTCTCACCGCAAAACCTTCTCTTCTCTTCAATAACCCCTTACCTTGGCAATTGCATTTATCTCAGCCGTTTCTCCTTTCTAACGCTCAGAATGAGAACTCACACCGGGCCATATTTCTGTCATCGATCGGTGCCCGTGCTGGGAATAATCCTGATGCCTTTGGTGGCCTGCCTTGGACCTTGGAACAAATTAGGCGAGGACGTGTCAAGGCTTTTTTCAACGATGTGGAAGGATTCTATACGGTATGTCACGCCTCTGAGAAGTGGCAACAAAACCATTGGCCGTGGCAGACATGCTCAAGTGCGTACGTGACGTCCTTAGGCCGATCTTGATTTAACGGGGCGACACCTTCCGGCAGGTTCTTGTTCAGTTTCAGTGGTTTTGACTGCTTACGCCTTTGAATAGAGGTTCCAGCAACTAGACGCTCGATGGAGCGCGTACATAATTAAATTTGGCACTCTTATGGACCATGCCGCCAACCAGGAGCAAAACCAGGGGATTCTTATAGACAACTACACACTAGACGACGACGTCTGGAGAAATTTCTGCCATGAATGGAAGATCCCACCAAAGTTTGGTTTTGCTGAGCTCTCTTCGCTCACCCGTTCGTAAGATCTTTCCATTTGATACCAAGAACTCACTTGATGGACAGGTCGTACATGCGTGTATGTTGCCCGGCCCTCCGGACCTCGTATCCAGAAACTTAATCTTTTGGATCTCCCGCTAGAACTTCTCAACCTCATCTTTCACCATGCAACCGTGAAACAGGCACAGCTGCTCTCTGCTGTATGTCGCAAGCTAAACAATATTGGGCGAACTTTCGCATTTGCTGTGAGTGCTGCATGTGCTCGTCAACTTTCCTCTGACAGCCTGCCATACAGGGCCGATCCTTGGCCTTTGACCTGCCAGAAAAGACATGGGAGCCATGGCTAGAGCCTGGTGTTCACCGCGAGGAGGACATAGCACAAGTCGCCTATGCAGAACGAGAGAAATTCGTGGCTTGCAGCGATTTTCTCATCAGCCGCCCCGACCTTCTTGAGAAGCTGAAAGTTCTGTCAGTAGCTGACAACTGGCAGAGTATCCTGAAGAAGAAGACATTTCCTCACAAACAAGTACTTTCTGGGTTGGAGAATGGTCGGTTTCACGCCCCCATGTACAAGAACGTGCGGCGCATCCTCAGTGGGAGTCATTTCCTGACCACCGTCACCCTTAGCCACATTCGTCTTTCCCTCCCTACGATCAAAGGCGTTCGTGAGCTCCCGCGACTTGAGACATTGACCCTTTGGGCCTGCACGCTATCCTCAGAGGCCGTAGATGCTCTGGAAGACGACATTGATCATTCGCTGAAGTCGGCATCCCTCCAAAACCTTCGTATCATGGCACATACACCTGATCTAGAAAAAGCCTGGAATGCAATCCATATCTGCACACAGCTCCGCACTCTCTCTGTTACAGCCGAATCTTTATTCGTCCCGCCGCACTCAGATACGTGGCCCAAATTTGGCTGCTTCCAAACACTGGAGTCCCTTTACCTCGGGCAACTCCATCCCATATCCGTACCCTTTGTCGCGGACTGGCTGGAGGCTGTATCATTGTACGCACCTCTGACACGGCTCACTCGCCTCAAGCTGCATGGCTTCACGGGCATGAACGATGCGCAAATATTGGAGGTTCTGCGACCGTTAGCAGGGGCGCCTCTGGAAGTGCTTGCCCTTGACGGCTCCAAAGAGGTTCGTCTGGACTTTCTTGACGCAATCCACGGTCTATTTCCCAACCTCATCGGCCTTTCGTTCTGCCGCCGCGGAGGCCGGTTCCGTGGCGGCCATCTACTTTCATGGCCAGCGCCCGACTGGCAGTACGCGCAACGCCTTTCCATATTCCCGCGACTGAGGTACTTTCGGTGGAACGCCCCAATTACCTACTTCACCTTTTCGCCTGGTGCCCTTCTATGTTTTGAAGAAGGATTCCCCAACAGCGAAGATGGCACCAACGCGGAAAAGCTTGATAAAATCCAAGGTCCGGATGACTTCTATATCCTGGACGGCGATTGGGTGCCTTTGTTATTTGCTATACATTGTCCTGCGTTGGAAGTCATCTCGGGGTTTCTCGGGGCACATTATGTCTCGAGAGACCCCGAGATGAAGGTTTCGATAGCCAGGAAGCCTCCTATTGAAACCAATGAATACGATGTCGATCATTGGGACCCAGAAAGATATGGGCACTGGCCAAGTGTAGTGCGGAAGTAGTGATGACTAGTAGTTTAAATGAAGATACAAGTACAGTACCCCTAACTATTCAGATTCACCTTTGATTCATGCGCGTCAATGATGTCAAGTTGCATATATTCATGCTACTAAGCGGCAGCGGGAGTCCCCGTCAAAGTCAGGACATGTCAAGCCTGGCAACAGGAGTAGTTGAAACCCAGCACGGGGCCATCCATGAGCGAGACAAGGCCGGGTCTACACGCTTCAGAAAGAGCACAACATCATTGTCCTCATCACTAACACACTCAGGCGCGAACTTGACATGTTAACTGATAGGGCTGTTGAGCTAGAGCAGCTGTAGCGGAAACTTGAATGCAGGCTCGGAGTTGGCGGCTGCGACCTCGAGTGTTCTTTCCCTAGCCCCTGGATTCGCTTTAATTGAATTCCAACTTGTTGTATATGATAAGTGTTATGATTATAGCTTGAACACAGCTGAAAATGGCAAAATGAAAACGGAGGCAGTTGGAAATCCCTCTAGCATCTCCAGTGAGCCGTTCGATATGTATCTAGTACGTGCCTTTCCTAAGTTTGCCTCTAGATTTGTGACCAAGCTTAATCACTGAACGCAACAAATACGCCGAACGTAAATGGATGTTTATTACTTACCAGATAATAAGCTCCTTGAGTTTGCCGAAGTTAGGGGTGCCCAGTCCGGTCACTGAGCATAACAAATAAGTTAGCGGAGGGCCGAATATAATGTATTCATCAATTACCTGGATCCCATCCTTTGGTTGCCTGCGAGTGATTGTAAAGTTCAGTTATCATCAAGGTCACACTTACAACTGGAAATTGGCGTACATTGAAACCAACCGTACCGCAACCGGAGTTATGGCCAACAGTGATGTCGTTGAGTCCACTTACGCCCTTTGCGTATAGAAAGGGGTTAAGGAAGCCCAAAGGCGGCAATCCCTTCGCAAGCCGAACGTCGTTGAGGAGAGCTACGAATCCTGCAAATGCGGGTGATGACGCCGAGGTACCTCCAATACGTATAGCCTTTCCGCCTTGGAAGATCCTATAGTTATCGGACTGAGCAGAAACATCCGGGTAAGCCTATGGTGGACGACGATGAGAACATTCAGATCAGAAGCGTAAATTGAAAACGCCATACCCGCCCAGTACTAAAGGTACATTCCAGTCAGACAGACAGCCGCGAACGAAGGGAAGCAGAGGGAGGGCTCACGGATTGAACAGGCCTTTGTAAGTTCCTTTGGGAAGCGCCGCCAGGTACTTTTTGACGGCGTCGTCTTGGTATTTTGGTCGGCCGAACTTTTAAGGTGGTGAGTCATGCAGCGGACCAAGAATCATCGATGGACTCACATAGTTGCTGAATCCGCCGCCAGAGAAGAATCGAGACACCGCTACTTCGGGCACGCCCGTTGTTCCTCCCACGACAGTAACACTACGAGATCAGGTTCAGAAAGTCCTGGAGAGAGATAACTGAATAAAATTACAAAGGACATCTACACCACAGTGAGTTCGACGGCCAAGATGAATGTAATATCAGGCTTACGAGGCAGGGAAGCTAGGAATGAACCTGGTGACGTTGCGGCCATCGTTAGTGAAGCATTGCTGGGTCGCAGGGTCGGGGTTATTGTCGCCGACGCCTCCGTCTCCTGACGAAAACATGAGAGAAACTCCGCGAGCGCCTAATTCACGACAACAAAGTCTGAATATCTTAAGTAAACGCGTGGAGACGAACGTAGGCATACCTAGTTGGGCAAAGCTGGCGCATGCACGGCGGGCGTAATCTTCCGGGACTGATATTGAGCATGAGTTGGGTTTATAGGTAAAAATTTCGGAGCGAGTACATTACCTGTCTGCTCATCGTCGCCATAACTGGTAGAGATGGACAAAGGTAGGTCGTCTTGTTCAAGGACAAAGTCAAGCCAGGCGTTGTACGGTCTTTGAAATGGACTCAGTATCAGATGTGAGAACAAAGAGTATGTATGTTGAGCACGAACTCGTTTGTGTTCTGGGGTGTTCCTACATCGGGCTTGAAAGGCGGGCGTCCACCAGTGGAGTAAAATGTCGCCTACGCATATCCATTTGCGTGAGGAACAGGCCTCGATGGCCACTGCGCAGGTGACAAACTACATACCGGAATCGGATGGGACAAACCAAATGCAAACTGTACGTCCAATCCCGCCTCAGCTCCGGCCTCGGACAGATTTTGGCTGTTGGTGCCACCTGGCAAGGATCGCTTAGCAAGACAACCATTTGATATATTATGAACTACTCACCATTGACTGAGAGGAATGTGAAGGAGGTGTTCAAGGCGTCAGGCCGTTGGTCAGCATAAAACGACTGCAGATCTTGAATGTTTGCAAATTCTTCCAGATACCCGGTGATGCCTATTGAGTTTTCCTTCGTCTGTTTCGGAACGAAGCCAACAGCGTTGTAGAGCTGTTGCAAACACTTGATAGTAATCGTTGTGTTACAACTGGCATCCACGACAGCACCGGACGGAGTGGTAATGGTTGCGGCCGCGAGACTTTGCGCCTTCGGGGCCGTTTCTTTAACCGTGTCGTCGAGCCAAACAATGGTCGACTTATCACGCTTAAAACGTCCGAACATGGTCGTGGGTTGTACAAGATCAATGTGCCTGTGAAGGTTCTCGGGCAGACTGTATCTAGTAGTTCTGACCATCTCGTCGCCACTGCTGTGTTTCCAAACGTTATATTTCTAATAAAACGCCATATTGAGTCGGGGCCTCGGACATCGATGCGTTACTGACCGTGTCGAGCATCTTCTCTGCCAAGCTGACAGGCATTGTAATGGTTACCCAATCCTTGGCCGGCGAACGAACAAGGTCGGCTTCCTGGATACCATGTAACTCCAACCATTCGTTGACGGCATCGATGCTGTCCTGGTAAGGAGCGACCAGTGCCTCGGTCTCTTCCTTGGACAAATGTGCTCCGTAGCGATCGTGATACGGGTCGCTCACTTCGTAGAGGTGTTTCTCCAAGAGGCTGAAGTTTGGCTGTGGGAGGGCAATGCGAAGGACAATGTGATGGTCTGCAGGGGGAACACCAGACTTTGTCCATCCACGGGGTGCAACGATACTCTGTTTGACCTTATTGGGAGAGAGTGCCCAGCCATTGGAGGCGCATAGGCAGAGAACGGAGAGGAGTCCACTGAGCGAAGGAGAAATTCGCATGAGGGAGGGATGGAAGAAGCGTGGTGTGCGTGGTTGGTGGTTATATAACACTTCAGCTGTCAGGCTAATTCGACACGTTCATCTAGCGCCATCTTGCCGCTCAATTATTGCCGGCGCTATTGAAAAGCCATGCCTATATATTCCACAGCAACAGCCATTCTACGTTTCATAGGACGCGTCAATTCTCGGGCAACTAACAATCTGACCAGGTGCACTCACCGTCCGTGCTCATCCCCTAATATGTGGCAGATATGCACCCGAAGCCTCAAGCGACACCCATAGACATCCCTGCGTGGAAGCGAAGAAGGGATTGTGAAACCGACAAGCAGGGGAGTGGCAAGCGAACAATTCGGGACTGCCCACTTACCCCATTCTCCCTCGAGTCTCGTTTTCGGGGTCCCCGCTCCATCCGGGGATGGTTTCCATTTTCGGAAGGAGTCGACGTGCTGTGTCTGTAGGCAGCTGTGGCTCGCGTTTCTTGATCAGATACATCGTACATACACTCTGTTTCTACCATTTCTACTACAACCTACCGTGTTATACGCTGTTTTATCAGTGATGGGTTACGTGAGGCACACATTGAAGACATATTTGACATACTGTACTGTGAAGAATCCAACCTGATCCACATCCTCCTGATCCTTCTCTTGCTCCTCTCCATGAAGTGCATCACTATCTGGAATATTCCATGTATCCCTACATGCTGTGGTGTCCCCTTCATCAATAACCATTACTGTGCCGACAAGACAACAAAAGCGAATTTGCTTTCATGGATTACTCCAGCAAAAGCGTACGATCCACTACTGAATGAGCGAGCACAAGCACATATTGTCTTACCAATACCTTTGACCAATGCCACAGTATCAAGCGTTAGATTTTAGAAAAGCCTTCGAGGCCCCAATTCCCAGATTTCTCGTAGCAACGGTCTAGCGACTCGGGGTAGACAGACTAAATGTGTCGTACATGCCTCCCTGATGCCTAAAGCTTGCAGTGGAGTTCTTTGCGTACAAATCAATTGCGACCTCTCAAGACGAGGCAGGTTTGGGCATGGTACACTGAGTCCATGCTGGAAAATGATCGGGCAATGATTTGATTCAATTGATTGGAGGTATGATTAGATTATTTAGATAGCTCTAAATTTGACTCGACGGAAGTTCACGAAATTTTTATACTCAACTACCTGAACGCGGTCTCCTCCATGGCCTCGACGACTACTGAAGGCAAAGGCCTCCTTCTAAAAGCCGATCCTATTGCAACCACATTCCGGGACGAGGTCAAAGCGTCCCTAGCCGTTTGCCCTAGGCTTCCCAAACTAGTTGGTATACTTGCAACATCGTCTGCGCCCAGCAGGAGCTATGCCGAGTTCACGAAAAAGCAGTGCGCAGAACTCGGGGTGAACTTTGTCCTCAAGGTGACTGGGGCTGCTGTCTCGACCGATTTGGGCGAGGGAGAGGGTGTGGAGGAGGCGATTATTGAGGCAAACGAGGACGAGAGTGTGGATGGCATCATGGTATGCGCTTTGTCTACCTCAGGATCCAATACAATCAATAGAATGTTTTACCATTTTCTTCTGCAAGGTCTACTTCCCAATTTTCGGAGCACAGCAGGTTTGCATCCCTTTTGAGTGGTGAATGCTAGCTTTAACCACGGGAATACCAGGATCACTACCTTCAGCAGGTATAATCGGCTCGAGGTGCATATCTTCGTTGCTTATGCTTGTTCAGATCGTGTCTCCCTTCAAGGACGTCGAGGGCTTGCATGTCAAGTTCCACTATAACTTGTATCACAAGTAGGCGCCTGTCGGTCACCTGAGCTTGTAAAACCTGATAAATGGGCCATTAGCATCCGCTTCATCAAGCCCAGTTCTCTCTTATCCTCGGTTTCGCCATCGCCCCCAACATTAACGGCTCTAGAGTCCGACCAACCCCCAGCTGGAACGGTCAAGTCGATCATACCGTGTACGCCCCTCGCCATAGTAAAATGCCTCGAGTATGTACGGGTATACAACACTATCCTCCCTTACGGCGACCGTGCCTACGGAAAGATTATCACCGTGATCAATCGGTTTGTGCCCTGCCCTATCCGCGGGCCGCGAACGTTTTCTGACTCCCACCAAGTTCGGAGGTCGTCGGCCGCCCCCTAGCAGCGCTGCTCTCCAACGACGGCGCACGCGTGTTTTCTGTCGATATTGACTCGATTCAGGTGCGTTCTCCCCAGGAGAGATGGAACGATCCGTGATGACGTCGTGATTCTAGGAATACACGAAGCGGCCGCGCGTAAATGGCTCCACAGAATCCGAGGCTACGCGTCGCTACCACCCGCGCCACGTTGTGCGGCCAAGCAACCTCACACTCCAAGAGTGCCTGGCGCAGTCCGACGTCGTCGTGTCTGCTGTACCCAGCGTCGCGTACAAGGTCAAGACCGAGTGGCTCAAGGACGGTTGCGTGTGCTTGAACGTCGCGTCGGAGAAGAACTTTGAAAAGGACGTCCGGGAAAAGGTAACCACACCCGGCCCGCTACACATTCACGCCGTGTTTTTGACGTGACCCACTTCCAGGCGTCGTTATACATCCCAAGCATTGGGAAGGTCACGATACTAATGCTCCTTCGCAACCTGTATGTCACATTTTGCATTATCAGCTGCTTGCCACGACCGACATCCCCGCTCCCCACGACAGGTTGCGTCTCCAACAGTACACACAGGCGTCTGCGGCGCCTTCACAATAGATGAGTATATTATATAGTCAGGGTAGAGAGCGCCATAGGTAGATGCGCAACTAGGGGATGAAGGGTGTAAGTCTCCGGTTATTTCTACGATGTATGAAATACAATGCATTGGATTGGATGTGGAAAGGAATGCTTTAAATGGAACGGGTGCTTGCATGATAGGTGGATGTTGCCACGTTAAAGATAGGGAAGAATTTCGGATGGTGCCCTAGCCAATAGCGCACTAGTTAAAGTGGGCTTCGGTAATGCTGATGAGCGGAGACTTTTCTGACAGAGGTGTCTGTGCACCGGATGGCGGGAAGCTGGGGGTGACGGGGGTAGACGCTCCGGACATGTCCTCTGACATGAAGCGGACCCTCTGTCGATGGAGCTATGGATATGCAATCATTAGTCCGGTCTATGACAAACACGAGACGAGAGCGCAGCCGTACCTGGGGGAGTTTCGGAATCAGGCCGAAGACTAACGCAGTAAGGTTGATCGCAAATAGCCATGGATCGTAATTGGTGTAATGAGTGGATGCAAGGAATCTAGCTTTTTTAGAATGAATATTTCGTTGGAGGAAGAACTGCTCACAATCCAATAGGAACGGAGAACAGCCACTTTTTGGCCGGCGTATATTGGGCTCCATCGTCGATTTGCTCCCATAGCGTGAGTTCGTCGTATGCGCCGCCGTGGATGTTACCTTCGAAAGGTATGCCGGTGACCCAGTGGAACATGAGATATGTTAGCTGCGGTGTAGTCAGTACAAGAAATAAATAGCTCAGTGTTCCACCACGTACCGCCAGATACACCAAGTTGACTGTCGTCCAGCTAATTTGCTGTGTCATTCCAGGAACGGTGTCGATGACAAGTTTTCCGAAAAATATTAGTACGACGTGTATGAGCCAGGCACCTATGCGCACGGTCAGCAAATAAAGAACAGGCAGCGACTAAGATGCTCACCTTTCACATTGACCCAATCTGCATTGATATTGACGTATGCACTGCGATCCAGGGATTCCTCTATTGAATTGTCGCCGACCTCCTCGACCTTGACGATGCTCCCACTGCGTTGACGCCCTCGCATTGAGAGAGTACTACGCGGTGATGTAGCTGATAAGTCGAGAACCGGAAGCTTGATTGTCGTTGAGCGACTCATTGGCAGGACAGAGAAATATCAAAAGTGGAAGACGCAGCAACTGCGCAACAGGGCCATTCGGACTTTGCCGAATCGCGATCGGCGTTGCTCTTACTGTGACCATGCTCCTCCACTGGTGCACCGTTCAACCACAGGGCAACGATCCTCTTGCCGCCATCCGTTTCGCTGTTCCCGTTCGTATATCGTCTATTCGCGTCTTTCCTGCTGGTTCTCAGCCCTTTACGAACGCTCCGGACGTCGTCGCGTATGTGTTCGCCTCAAAATGATACTCTATTCTCACATATTGTAGTGAAACAGAGCCTGAGGCATTTTACCTTGACGTGTTTCTCAATGCACATCCAATACCACAGGCAGATGCCAAGGAGAAACCACGCGTGCCAAATGCTCTTGTGCCAACTCTCATCGCGTATGCCGGCAGGCAGGTCGAATTTACAGTCAACATGGGCCCCGAGGTACGTTTCCCTGTCCAAGGTTTAGTTCGGCACTGACACGCCGCAGTATGCTACTCGTTTGATGATTCTCAAAGGCAAATTCACCAAGCTTTCGGTAGCCATATACGGAGACATCGTTTCGGACGCGCCTCCTACAGCGCAAAAGTATGAAGCGCGACCACTGCCTTCCATAGAACCGATGCCTCTGTCAAAGCCCATTGACCCCTCTGCCTCCTCAGATCCCACATTACTTGCGAAACAGCTTTTGGCGCTCATTCCCGAGTCGCCGCCACTGCCTCTTGTTGTTCGTTTAATGTTCTGTCTCAAACCGTCCAATGACGATTGGGATTTGCCCGACTTTCCCTACCTCCATGCCAATTTGGAGGCGGCCGAAGAGGAACTGGACATCGAAGGCGTCAATGACCTGTTGTCACGACCTGTACGCGACGACGCGACCGAGGAAGAGCTATCAACCTTTGCCGCGAGAGTTGCCGAATATGTATCGAGCCCAAAGGTGGGTACCTTCCGAGACATTTTAGGCTCTTAGTTCAAGAATGACCAGGACAGTAACGATGCGTATCAAATCGCGAGGTTGTTCAGCATTTCGGCGTCTCAACATCAAGGTTTAGCCAAAGCCCTTCTGGTTAGTTCTTTGTCCGCGGACATTATATACATCATCTTGACCTTTTCCACAGCATCACTTGGACATCGAATCACTATTTACCGCTCACACCCTCGATGAAGAGACGCTGCTCTGCCTTTTGGAAGCGGCATCAAATGTCGACATTGCACGACGCATGAACTCGGAAACCTTCTTCCACACTTTACGCCAAGTCCAAGAAAGTCACAAGGCAGACACACCCACTCAACTGGCGGCGCAGCGACTCTCTTCCCGTATAACCGACTGGCAAACCTTCGAGGATGCATTGACAAATCCCAAGGGAAACTTTGTGCAGGCCTGGAACATGCTTCAAGATCTCAGTACCGAAGAATCGTCAACGGCAATATGGTTAGAGTCTGTGATTCACCACGAAGACATCGTAGCCAAAATGATTGAAATTCCTGCCCAATCATCTCTTCAAGCTCATTGCCCGTTGTATTTCCGCAACAAAATACACATAACTTCCCACGATGCATTTATCGCTTTGGTCCGAACATTCATTGGCGTTGCCAGCGTTTTGGCGGTATGGGCATGGACAGACAGTGTTGGAAATGATGCTTGCCGTGAGCAGGTATCAGCCGTAGTACATCTGTGGCAGGGAGTAGATGGGTATCGCGAGGTAAGTCGTTTCTGGCCTAGCTTGAAGGATATACACCTAATCATTGCATTGCCAAGATTGTCAATCACCTCCTGCTTCTACGTCAGTTGACCCGCCGCCTCAACTGGATTTCTTCAGACAATGAAGTTCCCAGACAATCAGGGATTCTGGCTGAAAAGATCATATGTGAACTGGCCAAAGACCCTCGTGCCGTTCTCAACGAAGACCTCGTCGAGACCATCCTTTTGCTGAAGCCAAGACTTACGTTCATTACGGAAAATGAGCTTCTTTCAATGCGCAAGGTTGCTTTGGTATCTGAGAATGGCCTACCTGCAGCCGTGGAAGAGCTCATGTTCTCCAGCGACCACCCGCTATCCCCCCGACGTCTACGTACACTGCGCGTATCTTTAGCAATTGTCAAACGCGAGCTGGATCTTCCCAAAGGCGAATGGAAGACACTCGAGCTGTTTTGGGAGGAGGGCTCGCCTGGAATCGTGGCATGTCTAATAGACGTCCTCGTTGGCGTCAGCGGCGATCTCAACGCCCACTTCACCCTCTACCCGCCCCCACCGATGAACCAGCTCCTCGTCGAGCAACTTTTCCTCACCGCAGACGACCTTCTCCAACTCATCACACAATTGACGCCCGTTTATCCCCCCGCAAGCCAAGCGCTGCGCAAAGTAGTGGTAGCGTCGGCCGACATATTTGCTTGCACGGACGCAGGGGATACGTTGTTCTCAGAAACAAGTCGGGCATCTGCATCTGCACGCGGAACGCGCCAAGCATGCCTCGATTTCGTACATACTTGTTCTGCGGCAGGCATCGTTGCAGAGCCCAGCAGAGCCGGCGCGGAGGTTGCCTTCCGTGCTCTCTTGCAACATGCCGGACAGTGCGGTAATCGGGATCCCTCTCTGCATGTGCAGCAGGTTTTCACCATTGTTGATCATATCCTGCCCGAGCCAAACGCGATGTTGTATGACGAGGGAGAGCCGTCTCACTGGGTGACGTCTGTGCTCCCAAATGCGCTAGACGAACTGAGGCTCTTCCTCCACCTTTTGGACCCGGAGAACAAGGGGCACGTCGTTAAGCGTCTCATCAGGCTGGACGACGGAATGCTGGGCATTGGCGCGTGGTTGTTCACGGAAGAAGTCAAAGATATGACGAGGACGATCGAGAATCTCGCAGGGCACTCACGACGGGAGGACTACAAACAAGTTCTTCAGTACCAAGTGATGCTGTATCTGCAGTTTATTCTCTGTCTCCTCAAACCATCGTCGAGCTTGTCAAAGTGGTGCTTCGACGCTATTGCGGAGACACCTGACCTGTCGCTTGCTCTGCGTGAGGGTCTCATGGCATTGCTTGATGGACAATATACTTCGAGATACCTTGACGAGCTGGTTGCGCTCCTCGCATCGTCGGCAACGTCCTTCGAACCTGAGTTGCAGTTCGCGATATTGCTAGCTGCACTGAGGGTGTCCCGCGAAGGGCAATCACTGATCAATTCCATTTCAAAAATACTCAATGGCCTGCCAGCTATTGTGATATCTCCAGAACCATTGCGAGTGGAACTAGGCCCTGTCTTGTCAGCTTTGGCTTCACACAAGATGGATGCTGACATAGCTCGAAACGTACTCTCTATCCTCCAGTGGTTGCCTATACAGCCTGATCCGAAATGGACCGTCCTCAGCGGCATAACCCCACCTCTCTTTTCGACTCTCTTCTCCACCTTGCAGGCCTCGCTTCCCGCTGATGACCACCCCGCCCTTACTACTCTCCATTCGACACTTACCCTCGATGAAAATGAATATCTATCCTCACCGTCAACCGCCCTGCCTGACACTCTCAAGATGTCTATTCACGATATCGACGACCTCATGCGACAAGACATACCAACCCCCGCCACCCCGCACAACGGCGCCAAAACCCCTGACATCCTCGGCGTCATCATATCACCACCAACAGCGTTGCTCCGCTCGCAAGTGCCCACAACTGGCCTGACCAAGACGTACATGAACAACGATTTCCGCCAGCTCCGACAAACGCCATCAGCGCGTCAAAACACAAGCCGGCTCCCAAGCATGCATGGTGTGTAACCCCCTTCATACACTGTTTGTGCATCATGTTTTATTGTTAATACTCACGCGATTGTTGCGGTGTTTTTTTTTGCGTATAGTGGACGTGGGTATCGATGGGTACTTGACCTTTTGATGTCTGCTGATAGCCTATCTTGCTTCGTGCAATTAGGATTTTCAAGTAAATCCAAGTCCTGTTGCGCCCGTGCCGATGATGCCAGGACCGGACATGGACATATTCCCAGGTGTGCTTCCGATGATCAACATGGACATGTAGAGAGGGGCTGTATTGTATAGTAGATTGCTGTGCTTGTACTTAATATTGACGCGCCTGTCCTTGTTAGGCAGAATCATGTATCATCAGTTGCTACAACCCGACTCCTCGGTTTCTCTCAATCTCCTCGCATGCTTCAACCTTCTAGGATCGTGGATCGCATCGCTTAGGTGTTGTGGCACTCTGACGCGCCCCTCACCGCGACGAATATCAAGCGCCTGAAGATCGGAACAAAAGTTTGTCAAGCAGTGGGGTTGCATGGCTTGTAAGTACAATAGTGTGGTTTTCATTGGTAAGAAAATGGCTATCAACACGGGGCACAGGGAACTCGTCGATTGTTTGATCAACGAGAGTCTTTTTTACCTGTCCACCCACGTCGTTTCACAGGTGCTAAATGAGAATTAGAATAAATTATCACAGCAGAGGATTATGGAGCAGTTGAACTATTTATACAAAAACGGGCAGATCTTAAAGAGTAAAGGAGTGGGGACAGGATCCGGCGGACGCTCAGACAATCGAAAATGATACTGGTGAATAGCATCGTTGTAGAAAATACTATTGAAAAGAGTCCTGTTTGCCAGCAGATCGACACGATACGTGCCCCGCTCCCTGGCATCCTGTGTTCTGCCTCGGGAGAGCCAACAACGCCGTGCATAGGCTTTCTGGCACGGCGGCATGTCGGCATCTTCGTGAAACTCGTCCTGTTTCAACGGGGCATTATATGTCTTGTAGATCTCCTCGAAGATGTCGATGACACGGATCCCGTTCGGGCGCTCCACTGCCACATCCCACATATCCAGCATCGGGTGTTCACACTTGATCTTGAGTGTTGTGAATCGGGTGAGGGGCGAGAACGAGTCCATGTGAGTGTACTCCTGCAGTAACCGCCTAGGTATGCCTTCGTCCTCGAAGTGCAAGCCACGGGACATGTCCAGCCCTAAGGAAATATCAAAGATCAACTTTGGTATTGAGGGTGGACTCTTTTGACGGGTGATAGGTTCAGTTAGAGGCCAGGAGAGACACGCAATGCTTGAGTGGAGGATCTACATATTTTCTAAGATAAATCACTTTTCATATGTGACACGTACCTGAGTATGTCAAAGCTCTCCGCCTCCTTCGAGGATGCCCCAGATGCGACACTGTCACACTCGTCAGGGGTCCACCACTGACTCATATTCAGTCGCCACAGGGTTTGACCAGGATTTTGTACACGATGGTGATTTTGTACAGTATCATTTTTTCAGTTTCCTCTGTGATTACCTGGTCTCAATTGATATTAGATATATGTACATGTACTGCATGGATTATGGAGAGGCATTCTGGAGTGAATTAAGGGAAATTCAGAAGAGAGGGTCTTTGATTATCCTGTTTTGATCCAGGCCATCAAACCTTCGATGAGCTCGTATCTTGTGTGCAACATCTTTTCCGGCCCAATGCAAAGCCTCATACATGAATATATGTTCTGGGGCAACATACAGATATTTTCTATCTTAACTTTCCGCTGAGTTTGACTTGTGAGGCCCATTTTGAGGTCAGGAGTCCTCTCGGCACATCATGTCACGCTATGTCACACCTCCCACTCTCCCTCAGTTGCTAAAGTCCTCCGTGGCTTCCTCATGCTCTGATAATATGTGGTGCGCTAGAGATATTAGTAGCACTATCCTCTCCATCCTCCGTGATTTAAATAGCTAGATAGTGGTGCCCAGATATTCAAATATGTCTAGTCACGCTTGTCACGTACAAAGTCGCCGTTTTTACAAATCAGGCACCAACACCTACTGTTCGGCCATTACCTCTTTCAATTCAACAGCATCGTCTCTGAATTTATTTTGTGGCATTCTTTCAATGTAAAGCCTGCTTCTGAAAGAGTCAGAATTGATTTAAGTAGCTTGAGTGAAATTCATGGGCACGATCGTTATGATTCTTTAAATTTGGTGTACATTCTCACGGTCAAACCCTGTATGTAATAGCCATGCCGTTGATCCGACACATCCGAGTGTGAGTGTGGTCATCAACCGCAGACTGTCGTATTTCACCTATCCTCCCATCCTTCCTAAGTTTCCCTCCTTGATAAACCGCTCCTTCCGCTCACTTATTTCTACCATGCGGCGCTCCATACGGTCAAAGCCTAGTGTTGACATGTTGTCAATAGGGGGAGAGCTAAAATTGAGAAAGACCTGACTTCTAAAGATAACCTCTTTAACCTCATCGCGTGGATCAAGGTAATAGTCATATGATTCTACTGAAAAGTATCAGACAAGCCTGGTCTGTACGGCATCGAAGTCTGCATACCTTGACGAGGAGATGAAGAATAACCATCGTTATTGTTCTGCTGAGGGTAGTAGCCATGCGATTCTACTGGAAAGGATCAGACAAGACTGGTCTGTACGGCATCGAAGTCTGCACATACCTCGACGAGGAGACGAAGAATAACCATCGACATTGTTCTGTCGGCTGGGACACCCAGCTGCTGGCTGCAAAAGATTGGTGGGACTAGAATATCTTGGAGGGCACAGCTCGCCACCCCGCCTCCTTCGTAAGGCCTCCTGCTCGAGTATTCGTTTACCCCACTCGTCCAGTTCTGCCGTGCGGCACCCCTTACTACGGTCAAGGGCTAGTGTCGTCATGTTGTCAATAGGCGGAGAGCTAGAATTGAGACAGGCCCAACCTCTAAAGGTAACCGCTTCAACCTCATCGCGTGGGTGAATGCAGCAGTTATGCGATTCTACTGAAAAGCATCAGACAAGCCTGGTCTGTACGGCATCGAAGTCTGTGCACACCTTGACGAGGAGACAAAGCGTAACGATCGTCATTGTTCTGTCGGCGGCGGTGCCCAGCTGATGATTGTGCAAGGGGAAAAGGACTACTATATCTTGGAGGACGCATCTCATCGCGAGATGTAAACTGCTTATCGCACTCGTTGAATGTCTGCGTTGCCGTGGTCTGCTTGGGCCGTACTGGTAGACCTAGGCAAAAAATGAACTTTGGAAGGTGTAGTAAGTGTTCCGTCGTACCTTCTGGCGCTCTGTTACTCAGACTTCCTATCGCTGCAATCAGCTGGTCTCCTGGAGAGTCAGGTATAGCATCCAAATCAATGTTCTCTGGCGGCAGCAACCGTCTGGTTGTCTGATGCAAAATCAGCCAACTAGCAAGATCTCGTATACGGATTCTTACCAGGCTATCCAAGGCATTCTTACCCAACTCTAGGGCGATTCGCTCGGCTATTCTGCGCAATTCTGCCTCAGCTCGAGACTCGGAAGTGGGGTGATCGCGCATCATATTAGAGAGTTCAAATCGTGACTGGGGTTCCGAGAATGGATGGTTGAGGATGGGTGCAGCAAGCTGAGTTCCAGCGTTGAAGTCTATATGCGATTTCAATATAAGGGTAAACGGGGAAAGTAATTGTAACTTGAAAGATTACCTTGAACCGACTGAGACGGTACGTCACTAGTAGTCTCCCTAGACAGGCTCATCACGTCATACCTCCTTTCTGTAGTACGTCACGACATTTAGTTATTTACCGGCGCGTCCAACGCGTGTCGAGGTCATGTCACAATCAATTCTACGCGCGGCATCTGTTCCGAATGCTCCTTCCCGTTTGGCATCGCGTTTGCACCCATCATCAGATGGACATTATGAGCGGCGAGCAACGCTTGACTCTACTCACAGACGACCTACCACCCTCTCTGAAACCGACTTGTTTGTTATCATATCACTCGAGATTGAACCACACCAGTGGGTACCGGTGATATTGGCCACTTGCGCCACTGTAATTTGATAATCCATCTGCCGACGCCTGCGGGTTCAGTCAACTCGAGTTTGCCAGTATCGAAGGTATCGAAGGTGCTACGTGATCGGTTCAATTATGAATGGGCTTCGCGAGAATGCAGTGACTCACTTCATGTAACCGGTCTCATCACTGTCAATATTGGACATTTATCCGACTATTGTTTTAGCATTAATCTAGGGTAAAAATACCTGGAAATGCGTACCCCAGAAATACAAATGAATAGATAGTGTATGCTAAGTGTACTGACGGGAAAAGATCTGTGTAATCGTAATAGAAATACATTCCATAAAAAAGGAAAAGGGCGAGAAATCACAAGCGGATGAGTGGGGTGTTGACTACATTGCTTGACATATATGCAGAAAGGCGAATGGGGGCCATAAATGGCCCTATGATGGTGGTAGTGATCAACGAAGATGCGGAGCGTTAAGGTTATTAGAATTGTATAAATGGCGTAAATGCTGTGCGGGCGTTATAGTAGGTGATGTATGCGTCGGGAGTACAGGGGACAGCCGGCCTGCGCTCTGGGGCGGGGGCATGATTGAGACATCCTCAAGGTTGAGCTCATGATCGTCGTGTGTCGGAAAGTATCGATCCATATCGGAGACGTCGAACTCTGGTAGCCTACTATTGTGTACAGTACCTTGATTCACGACGGGTACTTCGGGGTCGATGGATGGCGAACGTTGTCCGCCGAGATGGAATATGCGTTTCCGCTTGGCCTTGGTGGGTTGCCGATCTAGAGCGGCGAGACCAGCTGGAGTGATGGATCGGGGAGGGACACTCCGGACGGTGAAATGCTGGAGGTTACGTGTATAAGGTGAGAGTGTGTGATTTGAGTGGGATAGAGTGGATAATTGGTGGATAGAGTTGTTGAGTGAGGGCCGGAGCACGATCTTGGGGTTATGACTTGTGGCTGAAGGTGATGTTGAAGGAGAAAGCGTGTCGAAGTTGGAGCCTGCAGAGATAGAAGGGCGACGAGAAGAAGGGGCGGTCGTTGAGGGAGCACGAGGTGAGGAACGCATGTACATTGCAGGGTCGTGTAGTGAGTCTTGGTATTCGTCTTCATGCGCGGTATGCTCAGTGGGAGGCGTGGAGGTCGTGGTGAGACCACGGCCACTGCTCGACCTCGAGGGTTGGGTTTCGAGGCTGTCGGGTGTGACAGGACGGCCTGGTGTCGAGCTATATGGCGGAGCTGTATTGAACCCAGACATACTTCCACCGAAATAAGAGCCCAGTCCACTCGAACGCTGGGGAGGGAGACCAGGCGTGGTGAAGCCGGACCGTGGGAGTGCCATGGATCCAAAGGTATGTTGGTGTTGGTGTCGTGAAGAAGAGGCTGTAGCGTTGATTTGTCCGGGAGGTTGAATCATAGACTGCGAGTGGTATATTCGAGGTCGGGTGATGGTCCCTCCACCCACGGCTGGTATTGTCTCATAATCAGACTCTGGCATCACGCTCTCCCGTGCGTCATCATAGACGCTTGTGTTGGAAGCAGGAACGGTGTACTCCCAGTTGACCATATCGAAAGAAGCAGCACCATCGTCATCGTCATCCTCCTCCTCTTCTGAATCCTCTGCAAGGTCGGCAAGGCCTTTGTTGACTGTAAACAGGTTCCCGAATCCACGGAAGACGCTTTTGGTGGGAAGGCCTTCGGGCCGTAGGCCGTAGGTGGGGTCAAAATTCTCGAGGTCTGGGAATGACACGGGTTCGGGAGGGATAGATGGTGCTGCCGCTTTTGGTGATTTGGGTTTGGGTGCAGACCTGGAGGAATAGCCAGATGTGGAACGGGGTCGTTTAGGAAAGGAGAAGCTTCCAGCAGCAGATTGCGGGCGTCGTGGGAGTGCACTCTCCATGAGAGGAGTGGGAGGCATTCCTCTGAAGGAGGTGTCAATAGAGGAGTGTGTTTCGAATGATTCTCGTTGCCTGCCAACAGGTGGAGGTGGATTTTTCTGGAGATACGGAGCCTCGACTTTGGCCTTGACCCATTGCTGGCTTAGGCGATGGATGATACCAGGGAGATCTTCACGAAACATTTGACGGAGTTGGCCCTCAATCTCGCGTTGTATAAACTTTTGAATGACGGCGATAGAGTCGAAAGTGCTATTGATATCGACGTTCTGGAGGGGGTCGGTCTTGAAAACGAGCGTGATGCCCTTTTGTTTGGAAACGACGAGGACGACATATGAGTTGAGCTTGAAATGCGATAGACGGAGGAGCATGGGCACGACAAGGGGCTGTTTGGCAGCAAGCATGCCCCGAGACCCGCCCATGAGATGGATGTCAGGTTGTTTGTGATTCAATGGATTTGCCTGGTCATTATGTTCAAGGAAAAGGTAAAGCAGAAACGAAAGTCCGAAAACATACCTGGACTTTGGTCTTTAGGACTAGATGAGCATCACCAGAATATGTGAGACGGAAAATCCCTCGAAATTGATCGACAGTGAGGTCGCCGATATCACGAATCTCCAGCTCAGGAGGCTACAGAACGTTATTTACATGGCAAAAGACCTTGAAAGGAGTTTTATTACCTGTGTTCCCATCTCCAGCTCGACGACCTCGATGCGGTCTGCTATGATGGGAGGCTTGTTGCCCTTGTTGAGGGCAGTGTTGAGCATTTGAATAGCATCGTAGTGAAACTGGTCTGAAAAACGAGGCCAGTTGAATGTAAAGGACATTAGCCCTTCAAAAGAACATGAACGATGTAGCAAGTGAGGCGTCGAAACGGCATCGGCAATATTTACAAACGGCAAACGGTTAAACTGGGACTGAGGTTAAGGTTAGGGTCACATCTAACTTTACTCCCGTCTCCATGTTGTTCTCTCCACCACTCCCATGAACGGCGTCCGCAGGTTCCTTGGGGCGGCGACGGCGTCGTCCAGCTCGCCGCCACAGTCAGACTCCACAGATGCACCAACCTCTGCTATTCCTTTCAGCGCAAAACCCATTACAGGACCTTCATGGCCACCACCATCTCCAAGTACTGCAACACCACCCACACCAGCCCTTACTATCAAGCAAGAATCAGGTCTACAACGTTTTCAGCCAACACCACCGCCAGACGGTGACTACCCACGAAACTCTTTCTCAGACTCGGCTCGTCGCCAATATGCGGATTCGCCATCGCCATCGTCGTCACCAGCACAAGCAAAGGGTTTGACTCTCCGCAAATTGGTCACTCAATCACAAAACCTTTCAGACAAGCGTAGTTCTGGGAATAGCAACACATCAGAAACTACGACAACCCGGGATGAACTCCTCCTCAGTCTCTTAGCGTCACAGGCATTGGTGGACAGTCGAGACTTTGAAATTCTAAGCTCTGAACTGATCGACGAATTGACCAAGGTGTTTACTGTTTTTTTTCTCATTCATAATTTGTCGCTGAGTTATTGCTATTGTAAGGAACACCAAACCCTGTCCACTCGGCTCGAGGCCATGACCCGAAAGCTGACACTCGAGACCAAGATCCGCGACGCTGCTGTCTCTCTCGCCAAAATGAACGCCGCATCAAAAAAGGTCTCCAAACAAAGCGAAGACCAACTCGCGTCTGCCAACAGCCGCGTGGACGCGGCGCAACAAGAGTTATGGCGGGTATCAGAACGGGCGCACGAGGTGCATCGGCGTTTACTCGAGCATCGTGCAGGGGTGCTATCGTACTCTGTTCGCAATCTGGAGAAAACTGTAGCGCAGGGCTCTGGGAATGGGGCCGGGGAGGATTCTGGGTATGATTCAAATAGGAGCACGCTGATGAGCCCTGTGACGTCGAGTTTGACGGGCTTTTCATCATCCGCTAAAGCACGGTTCGACGGCCGCCATCTTTTTGCCGGGCATGCGGACGCCGTTGTCCCTCGACGGCAGCTCTCTAGCGATGCAGCTGCCGCGGAGATCGCCTCTCTGGAAGACAAGCTAAAGGCAGCGACAGAATCATTAACGGCTGCGGGGAGGAAGCAAGTGGAATTATCGAGAGAACTCTCAATGATGAGGCTGGAGAAGGTGGAGGTGGAGACGATGATGGGTATGGATCTGCAGAGTGCAGAGGAGACCATCAAGGAATTGCAGGAGGAGACTACGAAGCTTGAGGAGTTGAATATGGCTGTGCGACGCCTGCAGGAGGAGAAGCAGGTATGGCAAGAGGAGCGGACCAGGCTACAGGGCGAGGCTATAAGGGTGCAGCAGATGGGAGAAAGGGCGACCTTAGCAGGTTCTGAGAAGGATTCTGCAGAGACGCGGAGGCTGTTGCAGGAGAAAGACGAGGAGATTACGCGGATAAGGGCGCAGTGGCATGCGGAAAGAGATGTGTGGGATAGGCGGAAGACGGAACTTGAGGATGAGAAAATGGAGGATTTGGCTCGGTTGCAGCAGGAAATGGACAGGACGCGAGACGAGGATGAACGAGCCCTGCAGCAAGCGCACGGAGAACTCGACTCGGGGCTCGACGCCCTGCGGTCTCTGGTAAAGCAGCACGGGATAGTCTTGTTTTCTCGAGATTCGTCACTGCAGGGGCTCCTGTCGTCTGTTGGCACGCATTTAGAGACAGTGCATGGGAAGCTGGAGGCACACTCACGAGCCGAAAACGACTGGAACACAGTACGGAGGAAACTCGAGGAGGATGTCAGAGCTGGGCTTGACAAACGTGAAGCGCTTGCTCGCGATCTTGAGGAAGCACGCCGTGAACGCGACGAGGCTCGACAAGAAGTTCGTACAGCAACTGATCGTTCGAGTATCAAAGATGCAAGCACCCTACACTCGCCTGTATCCCCCTCCGCCGACTCAGTTGGCCGCATCACACAAGTCCTCGCGCCCCTGTGGAGCATCCTCCCCTCACCTGAAGCCCGGGCTGCCAAATTCAACCGATCGGGCCAGTACCGCACCGGTTCACCTACAACATCCCAGAGCCCAGGAGGCCCCACCAAAACTGTGTCGTCGCTTTCCGAGCTGGACGTGCGCTCGCTCAAATCGCTGTACGACTCGACGCGGCAACCCATGTCGCCTGCCGTCAGCGGGGGCGAGTTCTCGATCGAGGCGTTCGCGGCACGCGTGCAGGCGCTCATCCAGGACGACCGTGCACTCATCGAGCGGCTTCTGCGGTTCGCGCAGGCACACGATCTGCTCAAGAAAAATGCCGAGCGCGCGCAGAAGCTGGCTCAGGAAGGCAACACTGCCCTTGAAACCTACCAAAAGCAAGTTCGCACGCTGGAGGAGAGGAATATGTCGATGGCTGCGAAACAGGCTGCTCTGTAAGTTCCAGGTCTTGATATACATTGATCGTTTGCTGACAGTGCCATTGTAAAATAGGATGGAAGAGGCGCAGCAGCTTCAGAACTCCTTGGAACGCATCGAGAGTGAGAAGAGGCAGGTGGAGATGCTGGCTGCGGAACAAGCGGAGACCTGTGCGCAATTGACGGAGGCCAACAACACCTTGAGTGCCAGGACCCTTACGCTCGCGGAGGAGGCTGCCTCTGCTCCAGAGATTATTCGAAAGCAACTGGAGGGGCAATTGACGGAGGCTCGGGCGGCGCTCGAATTGGCGCAAGACGAGGTGGATGCCATGCGGACGTCTGAACAGTCGCAGAGGATTGCACTCCTCGATGAGTTGAACTCTATGCAGACGGAGAACGGATTGTTGAGAGCACAGCTACGAGCACGCAAGTAACGATTGGATGGAGTCAATCTTATTCCCTATAATTTTATATCATACCTTGTTTTGTTAGCTCATATACCTGCAATGTACTCTTATCTGCATCTTTCAATTCTTGGGTACCCTGTGATTGTGATTGTGGCACATATAGCGGGCGTTGCAAGAGCAGGTTAAAATACTCGATAAAACAAGAGCGCAGTCCTTTCAACCCCCGGCGGGACTCGAACCCGCAACCTCCAGATAACAAGACGAGACGCAAGTTAGAAGTCTGACGTCATAACCATTAGACAACGGGGGCTTATTGATGTTCGTGAAGTAGGAAACCACAGGCCTACCGGCGTTTCTTCAAATTTCCAAAGTTTGAAGCCACGTGGGTTGAACGCGTCGGGACTCGGGCACAAATTAAAAGTTTAAAGGTTATCCACGTTGCCTCCAGCCCTCACCACCTCAGGAATGGCAGAAACACCCTCTGCTATTGAGGATGCCTCCAAACCGACGAACCCCATCACTACATTTACCCTAGAAACCATACTGAGTGACAATCATGAAACCGTCGAACATCCGGGGACACTCAGTAATGGAATAAGCGTCACCGGCTGGGATGAGGAAGTGCCTGAGAATACGGCTGCTGAAGGTTTTTGTGTCGAGTGTGAAGGTGAGTTTAATCACGTAGCAAGCTTCCTGCAAATGCTTAGTTTATGGGTTTCAATGTTGGAAAGATCAGCCTGCTCAAGTGTTGTGCGAAACGTGCTCCGATGCATATTGTGAAGTCTGCTTTGCGGCACAGCACAGGAAGGGCTCACGAAAGCAACATACGTCGAAGCCTATTGCTTCTGCTCCCAGCGAGAAACAATCCGTGGACAATGCCACCAGAGAAGACTCCGTAGGTTAACTGCACTAATACATGTGCATAGGGTTGACCTCTTTCGATAGATGGATGTGGAAGTGGACAGCGAACATGAATCTGATGATGAGGAATGGGAGAGGGTTGTTGCTGGGCCTTCCACCGAGGTGTTTGGGGCACAACCAGCCATTGGCGCCAAGGTAGGCGAATGGTTTGTCGATCGGGCGAAGTACATCCCCCTCCGTCTGACACTCGCCGAGCGCAAGTACCTTCGACTGTTAGAAGCAGCGCTCAACGTCTCGGATTACACCGACAAAATCGACACCATTGGCTTCGGCCTCTCTAAAGCAAAGAGGATCGTCCAGCAGATCCGGGAACTCTGCGCCATCATGTCAGGTCTCCTTCTCGCTGCAGACTACAAGCAAGGGCAGGAGCTTTTCACTGACCGGGACTTCGAATCGAATGCAGAGTTCTATCAACAAATATTCGAACTTGGCCGGAGACACAAAATCATGAACCCAGACAAGATGCGAACTACATACGGAAAGCTTATATACCTCCTGCAGGTAATATGAACGTCATTTTATATTTGTCCCCGTACTAACTTCTTTTGCAGGATAGTCAATCACCAGATGTCAAAGATCTATTAAACTTCTCTTGCATTGGACCAATCAAGACTGTCTATACAATTTTAGAAGAGCACTCAGCGATCGACCTCCTGCGAGATGATCTTGTCACTGTTGCGACAAAGGAGATATACTCCGAAGGCCGACCGCGGCGTGATGTTCAGCGAGATATCAAAAGCAAAGAAAGAGCCATCGAAACACTTGCATCACGTTATGAGCGCAATGGACTTTCTCAAGAAAAAATTCGCCAATGCCTTTATTCCATTGGTGATAACCATGCTTTCCTGCGTGCGAACCGTGACCCATGTGAACGGATGATTAACTTCTTGAAGGAGTTCTTCCATCCAACTCAGGCCAAAGATAGCAAAAGAAGTCTTGCCATTCGCAGCGGCAGAGATGGCGCGCGGCTTTCTCATGATCACGGAAAACAGTATGCGTACGTTCTCCAGAGCTTGACGCTATGGAGAGAAATCCTACATGGTGCGATATTTCCATCGACTCATTGCCAAATCTAATATTTCTGCACAGACATGTTCCATCTGTGGTCATTAGCAGAACAAGATCTGCTCGCAGACAACGTTCCATATCGCCTGCGTGATACCGGGCAGGGCCTGAATCGCGTCCAGGCATCTCCAAAAACGTCCCGCATGATGCACAATATCTTACACAAAGCCCAAAAAAGTGTCGGCACCTGGATAGGGTCGAGCGTCATCCACATGGGTGACCACAACGTCCCCAACGCTTTGATGTTCATAGACAAATATACCCAGATCTACCGCATCCTCCTCCCCATCTGCACCACCCTTTCCCAGATCCCAACCCTCGCCGCGAAGCCCGCGCTACTTTCGTACATCGAAGACGAATTTGGGTCGACAGAGAACCTGACGCGAGAGATACTGGGTGATTTCTTCCGTCATGGCTTCGACGGCTCAGGAGCCGACAACTTTTTCGATGCCGGTAGTTGTATTGACGGGAGGCTCACGAGTGCATGGAATTGGTGTGCCACGCTCGAGAAGAAGAGATACTTCCCTATCTTCTTGCTGACTGGTACGTGCACATCATTTGTTGATGAACCGCGGTAGCTGATAGCGACCCCGTAGGCTTTGTGGGATTCGATGGTGAATGGTAATACACTTTTAGAATAGACTTGTAGAGCTGCACTTAGACAGCTTCAGGACTGATTACCCCATATCCATGGAATTAGATGCACTGAAAATCCTCACGTTTGCTAGATGTGCATGTGCTACACCTGAGGGAGTCCCTGTCTTCTCTTCCATACGTGCGTGTTTCTTGCCACCACCGCTGGATAAGTAATGGCTATTTTTAATGCAAACACATGTGGCTCGCGTGAATAGACCGGAAATTCTCAACGTTCGAGAGAACTGTCCAATCCGCTGCGGAGCATCTTGACCCTGTTGCCCACAAATGACGGGGAACAAATAAGGTGTATACGAGAAGGCAAGGCTTCGTTGACCCTTTTGCCAGAGGGATGTATTAAAAATGAAGGTTCGTCTAATTCCCAAAAGATGATTTTATCCAAGTTCAGGCTGCATTTTGAGGTTGACCGAGGCCTGCTTGTCGTTTCGCATTCACAACAACATCCAGAACCCCACTGAGCCCAGATTTCCACGCCAAAAGTCTCTTCTCGAGAGCCTCCCATTGTTGCTTCTCGAATGTCCGCGCGGTGGCCCGTGTGACATGCAGGCTCTGGGTCATTTGCGAGAGTTTACCCCACACCAATTGGGCCCGGATGACTGGGATTTTTGTCAGTAAACAATGTCTATAAGGGGACAAGAAGATCGCGCTACCGTCAATGGCCCACTTTTCAACTTCTGCAACTTCTACTTGAAGGGCCTCGGCCACTTTTGAGTATGGCAGATCGCGGCCGACATACTGGAATGCAAGTGATGCAAGAGTAAGCAGGCGAACCTTGCGCTGTAGTTGTGCCCGGTCAAGATCTGCGCGGTTTGTGAGTAGGAGGCTGTCAACATTTTCTAGAACGTTTACGTACTGTATTTGGCGAGCACATTAGGGTGTGATGTCTCCCAGGCCTTGAACTCAGGGAGGCCATGGTTAAGGAATATTTGGAGGAGGGAGTAGAGTTCGTGGTCTTTTACTGAGACGACAGCGTCAATTTTGAAGAGGGGATCGAAGTCGAAGACAGTGGGGAGTCGTAGGGCGGTGGCAATCAGGCTGACGGCTTCGTCCTGCGCGGTGGTTGAAGTTGACGACAGCGTCTGAACATAAAGTCGCTCATATTCATAAGCTTTTTCGCTGAAAGAGACATTCAGTAACAAGAGAGAAGAATTGGGCAAAACCTTACGTCTGTGATTCCGCCTCGTATGCACCGGAGATCGTTTTAAGGAAGGATGCCTTCTCGGTCTGAGGAATGTTCCATTCCGAGAGCCATTTGTCGACATTTGCACGAGTAATTTGAAGTGCCTCAAGGTCGCCGTTGGCGCTGGCTGTCTGTATTAGGGCGCTATAAACCATCGGACGAAGTGGCGATGTGCGTTCCGTGGCATTGAAAAGGTTTGACAATCTGAGGTTATAGCCAGTCAGTATTCCTCCAGAACGTCGGGAAAGGATCGTCGCACATGCGATATGTCAGGATCTTTTGTGTTGGGGCTTGGTGTATGAGGAGTTGAATGAAGGCGTTCACGTAGACTTTTGTATCCGATCCCTCAGCCGAGTGCAAGGAGTACAGGTGAGAGAAGAGCAGGTTGAAGAAGCCCTCAATCTCTGTCCTCGCGATTAGCTGGAGTAAAATTCACAGAAATAAACACGCACCTTTCTCTGACCCATCACCAAGGCTCTTGACTTCAACCGCCACCATTTGGAACAAGTTACGCTTCCGCTCTACATCCTCTTCTAACGGCTTCTTTCCTTCGGGCGTCTTAAGGGCATCTTGGAATGGGCGAATGAACGCGGCACGCTCGTCTTCTGATCGATTTCGAACAATATAGTTGACCAACTCTTGAATCTAGTGCAGAAAGTTGAGATCATACAAGTACGCGCACAGGCGAAAATCTCTGACCTGCTCTTCAAACGTTCCTTCAGCGAAAACGGAAACCGAGTCCGTAACAGCCATAATTGTAACCGTTAACAGTGTATAAAGAGGTCTGATCAAAAATTCTGCAAAGAAGCCTCAGCAAAACAAGTGCAAATGACTCTTCAACGAGTCTTCACTTTTAAGTCTCTTATTACCGTAGCACGTTGCCAGCATCCCAAACGCAATATTTGAATCATCTTGCACATGCGGACGCGCAGCCTATTCCAGCTCGAAGCCAGCTCTGGTTGGATCATAGATCTCTCAGCTTCCAGCAGCTTCCCTACCGCTGCCAAGGGCTCGGTTTCACAGGCTTTTTGAATTTGATGCAATTGTCCAATTCACTGTTGTGCAGTTAGCAACGACGCGACGTTGTCCTTGGTGGCGAAGGCTCAATGTGTTTGGTGGGTCAATCATTGTCGAATATACATTGCTTGCTAGACTGACCCGCTTCTCAGAGGCTTTTAAAGCCAATATCAGCACGTCGCCTTTTGCCGGCTCCACTATCATTCTTCAATTATGTACACCTTCTTTAGGGGTGTTTTGTTGTCGCGAACCAAGTGGTGTCGTTCGGCGTGCATATTTATGGGGATGGGCATCGGTGAGTGCACATGGACAGACTGATATTACTCGAGCTCTGTGAATTAACGTCTGGCGTCAGGAAGCCCGTAGGCCCTAGAATAGCCAGCTGTCTGGTAATTCTCTATATATGGACTGATTCTCTAGCACGGTGAGGATCACTCCGTGAGATAGACAGCCTGATCCTATATAACCTACCCACCAATCCTTCCCTTGTGCAAGAACAAATACCCCGTCCTCCATGCGAGTCTCTGTTCTCAGTGGACTCCTGTCCGTCCTCTGCCTATGTGCCTCGAATGGCTGGGCACTCTCCCCTCTTAAGGTCAAGGAGAGTATCATTGCTCCCCGTGGATGGATAAAGTCTGGTGTTCCTCCCGCAGATCATCGCATCGTTCTTCGCATTGCCCTTCCGCAACCAAACTTCAGTATCTTGGAGAAACACCTCTATGAAGTGAGCGACCCGCATCACAATCGCTACGGAGCACATTTGTCCAAGGAAGAGACCGAGGCACTGGTCGCTCCTCACCAGGACAGCATCGATGCCGTCAACGAATGGTTGGAGTTACATGGTATCCAGGAAGCCGACCTTGTTCGTTCGCCGGCCAAGGATTGGGTAACCATTACAATGCCTGTCAGCTTGGCAGAGAAGATGCTCGACACGGTCAGTAACGCATCGATGTCCGAGGCCCCCGATCTAATATGACATTTCATTAGAAATATAATGTTTGGAAGCACAGTAGTGGCGACGAGATGGTCAGAACTACTATATACAGTCTGCCCGAGAACCTTCACAGGCACATTGATCTTGTTCAGCCTACGACCATGTTCGGACGTTTCAAGCGGGATAAGTCGACCATCGTTTGGCTCGACGAAGCGGTCGAAGAAACGGTCCAGAAGGCGGCAACCATTACCACTGCATCCGGTGTCGTCGTAGATGCCAGTTGTAACACGACAATCACCATCAAGTGTTTGCAACAGCTCTATAACGCCGTTGGCTTCGTTCCAAAACCGGCGAAGAAAAACTCAATAGGCATCACCGGTTATCTGGAAGAATTTGCGAACATTCAAGATTTGCAGTCGTTTTATGCTGACCAACGGCCTGACGCCTTGAACACCTCCTTCAAGTTCCTCTCAGTCAAGGGTGAGTAGTTCATGGTGTATCAATTGGTTGTTTTGCTAAGTGATCCTTGCCAGGTGGCCTCAACGACCAAAATTTGTCCTTGTCTGGAGCTGAGGCGGGTTTGGACGTACAATTTGCATTTGGTTTGTCTCATCCGATCCCGGTATGTAGTTTGTCGCCTGCGCAGTGGTCTTCAAAACCTGTTTCTCATGCAAATGGATATGCGTAGGCGACATTTTACTCCACTGCTGGGCGCCCGCCTTTCAAGCCCGATGTAGGAACACCCGAGGACACAAACGAGTTCGTGACTTAACATACATACTCTTTACTCTCACATTTGATACTAAGTCCATTTCAAAGACCGTACACCGACTGGCTTGACTTTGTCCTTGCTCGAAACGACACACCTTTGTCCATCTCTACTAGTTATGGCGACGATGAGCAGACAGGTAATGTACTCGCTCCGAAATTTTCACCTATCAGCCAACTCAGGCTCAACATCAGTCCCGAAAAGTTTCGCCCTCCGTGCATGCCAGAGCTTTGCTCAACTAGGTCTGTCTATGTCCGTCTCTACACGTTTACTTAGAATATTCAGGCTTTGTTGGCGTGGAATAGGCGCTCGCGGTGTTTCTCTCATGTTCTCGTCAGGAGACGGAGGCGTCGGTGACAATGACCCCAACCCTGCGACCCAGCAATGCTTCACTAACGATGGCCGCAACGTTACCAGGTTTATTCCTAGCTTCCCCGCATCGTACGCCTGATATTCTATTCATCTCGTTCATCTACTCACCGCGATATAGATGTCCTTTGTAGTTCTTTCGAGTTATCTCGCTCCGCCTCTTTCTCAACCTGATTTGCAGCGTCACTGTCGTGGGAGGGACGACGAATGTGCCCGAAGTAGCTGTGTCTCGGTTCTTCTCTGGTGGTGGATTCAGCGACTACGTAAGTCTAGAAAGGGGTCGTCAACTCGCTGCATCGCTCACACCGCTTTCAAGTTCGACCGACCATCATACCAGAAGGATGTCGTCGACAAGTACCTGGCGGCTCTTCCCAAAGGGACTTACAAGGGCCTCTTCAATTCGTGAGGTCTTCCTTCTACCCTTGTTGATAAGTGTCTGACCAGAATACAACGTCAGTAATGGAAGGGTGTGTCACTTTTTATGCTTCGGAATTGCACGTCCTCATCGTGCAATGTAGGCCTACCCAGACGTTGCTGCACAGTCCGATCGCTACAGGATCTTCCTGAGTGGACGGCCCATTCTTATTGGTGGCACTTCAGCGTCATCACCCGCGTTTACAGGATTTGTATCTCTCTTGAACGACGTTCGGCTTGCAAAAGGAAAGCCTCCCTTGGGCTTCTTGAACCCTCTCATTTACTCGAAGGGCGTGGATGCTGGATTCAACGACATTACCGTCGGACATAACTCTGGATGCGGTACGACGGGCTTTAATGTGCGTATGTTTCAATTATACCGTCTGGACATTGCTAATCGCTTCACGAGTAGGCGACGAAAGGATGGGATCCAGGTAATTCATTAATGACCACATTTTATTCATCCTCGACTAACGTACATGCTTTATTCAGTGACCGGGTTTGGCACACCTAACTTTGGCAAGCTCAAGAAGCTGGTCTGTTGAGAGCACTGACTGAGGTCTGAATGTACTCGAATTGAAATAAACTTTTTGTATCACTGTTTTGTGAACCTGTATGAAGTTCTCGCTTTCCCCGCATTCCTGCAAAGCACTCAACTTTAACAACCATCCAGCGACGGTGTTTGAACGCTGGTCATGTATACTACTTCGTTTGAGCGTCAGGTCCGTCGCTCTAAATATACATTTATGCTTTGTGCGCTGATAGGTAAATTGGGAAAATGCGGGATAAAGATGCAAAATACGGGCAGGGCTGGAGTTGGACAGGAACCAGTCCTATCTCCGACCTTATGTGGGCCTCGAGCATGGGATATTATTATTATCATACTCTATCACACGCCAGTGTGACCGTCGTGGTGGCTTCACCTGACGTTCAGGTCTGACAAGCTACGCGATAGAGTCGAATCTCGCACTCAGAGTCGGTGACTGTGTAGCATGTGCTTCACGGTGACAGCAACACTACGTGAATCTCGGGGCTCCCCATTCCAATCAGTATCCCCCGTAATGTCGTAAGCGTATCAGCACCAGGTTACAAGGGTCGCTCAGGATTGCACGTTATATTTGGCCCACCACGCCTCTGGATCATCGGGAACGCACTCAGAA
Organism: Tephrocybe rancida; assembly: GCA_018858115.1. Taxonomy (NCBI): domain Eukaryota; kingdom Fungi; phylum Basidiomycota; class Agaricomycetes; order Agaricales; family Lyophyllaceae; genus Tephrocybe; species Tephrocybe rancida. The sequence continues at coordinate 37,158 of JABCKT010006446.1, read as the reverse complement.
ACTACTCAGAAGCATGCGACACTCGAAAATTGATTTGTTTGTGGGCTTGAGCCAAAAATAGATTCGGAACATTATCCTCTCTGACTATGCTGTCTACGCCGTGGCTGACCATGGCCATGCCGTGGTATTATCACGCAAAAACACACCTTTCCGGGGTATAAAGCTCTACCATTGTCGAGCTGAGGAATCCAACCCATCATGCGCGCTGTTTTTCGTGCCTGGTTACTCTGCGTCCTTGCTCTGATTCCTTTCGCGGTTGCTTCTCCTCGACCTTGTGCAGTCAAGCTAAAGGAACGTGTCATCCCCCCTCGCGGTTGGGCTCAGAGCGGTACACCGCACGCGGACCACAAAATTGTTCTTCGCATCGGCCTCCCTCAGCCCAACTTCGATGTCCTGGAAACCCATCTCTACGAAGTGAGCGACCCGGAGCATTCCAAATATGGTGCACACTTGTCGAGGGAGGAAGTGGATGAGCTCATCGCGCCTCACCCCGACAGTGTCAGCGCTGTCGACGATTGGCTCAGGTCGCATGACATTCATGACAACGACGTCATTCGGTCCTCTGCTGGGGACTGGCTGACTCTTACACTTCCGGTCCGTTTGGTCGAGAAGATGCTGGATACTGTGAGCATTCACCTTACTTCACTTTAATGTATACATAATGAATGTGTTCATTAGAAATACCACGTCTGGAAACACGAGGATGGAGATAGCGTTGTCCGGACCACTGCTTACAGTCTTCCAGAAACCCTCCACGACCACATCGATGTTATTCAACCCACCACCATGTTTGGACAGCTTCGCGGAATGAGGTCGACAATCGTCTGGTCTGACGAGGCTGAAGCATCACCCCTTGCCAAAGACCTGGCTCCTATTATCAACACTGCAACCGGCATCGCGGTTGATGCGAGTTGCAACACCACCATCACTGTCAAATGCCTCCAACAGCTTTACAATGCCGTTGGATTAACCTCACATGCTCGAGGCAATTCAATCGGCATCACCGGCTACCTCGAAGAGTTTGCCAACTTTCAGGATCTCCAGTCCTTCTACACTGAACAGGTGCCGGCCGCTGCCAATTCCTCGTTCGCTGTTGTGCCAATCAAAGGTGAGCAGAACAATCGGCTTGAACAGTGTCCCGAGCCTCTTCTTATGCTTCCTATGCAGACGGTCTTAACAACCAGACCTTGTCCCAGGCCGGTGCCGAGGCTAATCTCGACGTTCAATTTGCGTTTGGTTTGTCATACCCAATTCCAGTAAGACTCTGCCATCATTTTCTTCTGCTATTTCTGATGCAGGTGTTCTGCAGGGAACTTTCTACACGACCGGGGGTCGTCCTCCTTTCGTGCCAGATGTCGGCACTCCCACCAATACCAACGAGTTAGCTCTTGTTCTAAATGGCTTGGCTTGGCTCGGCTGACAATGCTTTGCAGACCGTACCAGGATTGGTTGGACTTCATCCTCGCACACCCAAATCCTCCTCTTGCTATCTCAACGAGCTACGGTGACCATGAGCAAACTGGTAAGTTGATGGTTCCTTCCTTACGCCCGCCACTCCGTCTAATCGAGTCGCTAGTCCCCAAGAGCTATGCCATCCGCACCTGCAAAAGTTTTGCCCAGCTTGGTATGAGGATTTGAAATGCATACGCGTCCTCAAGTTGAGACCAGTATCAATCATAGGTGCCCGCGGAGTATCTTTGACATTCTCCTCAGGTGATAATGGTGTCGGAGACGGCAACTCGAACCCCGCTTCGCAGACGTGCTTCACGAATGATGGTAAAAATGCTACCAGATTCCAGCCCTTGTTCCCCGCATCGTACGCCCTTGTTCTGTTCCTGGCGCATAGATCATTATTAATGACATTTGTCACAGCTGCCCCTAGTAAATATTCTCTGAACAATAATTGACTCGATGACGCTGACTGTTCGTCAAGTGTTACTTCCGTGGGCGGGACTGTCGGTGTGCCTGAAGTAGCTGTCACTCGCTTCTACTCTGGGGGTGGATTCAGCGACTACGTGAGAAGTTTTGAGATTGAAGCTTCCTCTGTATCGCTATTGAGCTGATAACTACGCGCAGTTCGAACGCCCGAGCTACCAAGATAAGGCCGTCAAAGCGTTCCTGAAGAAGCTTCCCGAAGGCACGTACGAAGGCCTTTATAACCCGTCAGTCCACATGTCTTGCATGTTGAAATCGATCCTTACACATATCGTTTTGTTCGCAATAGTAAGGGGAGAGTACGTTGCTGAGCAATGCCTTATATTTGCATGAGACTGATAGACACTCATAGGGAATTCCCGATGTTGCTGCACAGGGAGACCGCTTCCGCATCTATCTTGCAGGCGTGCCGAGGTCTATCGGAGGCACATCTGCTTCTTCTCCGACGTTCGCCGGTCTTGTTGCAACTCTGAACGATCACCGTCTGTCGCAGGGCCTCCCTCCTCTTGGCTTTTTGAACCCGTTACTGTATTCCAAAGGCTTGAAGGCGTTCAACGACATCACTGTTGGGCACAACTCGGGTTGTGGCACAGTTGGGTTCAATGTAAGTGAATTGCCTATCATTGCGTCGTTCACGCTGACCCAGACAACGCTTAGTGTACAGAAGGGTGGGATCCAGGTCATTACACATTATGAATCGCCTTTGTCGATCTTACTAATCTGTTCTTCGCGCGTCTACAGTCACTGGGCTTGGTACACCCAATATCGGAGAGCTCAAGAAACTCATAGCCTGATTGACTTTCCTATTGATAATGATATTAATTATCGCCTCTTTTCCGTCATATGTGATGTACTGGAGAACCTCTGAAGTGTACGTACTGGGCCATAGTACTGAGCCCGATGTGAACTATCTCGAGATGCACGGCCAAGTTGTTCTTGTTTCTCCTAGGGTTTCCTTTGTGCCACCTCAGGAGTGAAAGAACTGCGATATAATTTATGTATCAGGTTCCACATTGGTGTGTATTGAGCAAGGACTGCGCCACGTCGGAGTTTGAACAACGTGAGCTTCCCGTTTTGGACGTGTCTTGATAGTAGTATCGCATCGCTAAAATCGAGTCCGCCACACACACCATCAATCCTCCAATCTCAGAGCCCCAACCACAATCCTGAGGGCCGGATAAGGTAAACAGCCGCCACCACACTTCTCGAGCAGAAGATAAGGAATTGCAGAGATTCGCTCAAAACGGTGTCCGGTAGATAGTCTGGTAAGAACCCTTTGTACCGTATGCACAATTTCGCCAGGTGGCTAACATGGCCCCAGGCAGCCAGGATAATGCCACGACATGACCCACATGGGTGCCATGCATATCGTGCCCTGCTCTGGCCCTTTGCTGGGCCTTCAAGAGAAAAGCTAATGGCGGCTATAGAAGCTTTGGCGAGTAGGCATCCTTGGGGCAGGCTACTTACTCCTAACGAAGTTTTTCTTTTGCCTACCTTATACCTGACAATGGCTGATTATTTCATGATCATAACACTCTGCCGATGGTGGTGAGCGGCACCTCTAGAATCTTGAAATTTTGTAGTCCTCTAATTCTGGTGATCAGCCCCCGTCTCAGATTCTAGTAGTATGCATGAGCCTGACCCCTGCATCATGCTTGTCTCGCAACCTATAGGATCGCATGCCTACAATAGGGATGTGGTGATCTTTTTCACTTTGAAGGTGGGCTGTCGTAGAGTTACCTCTCCTATTATCGACATGGCACCAGACTCTCTACATTCCCACCGTTACTTGGAAGAATCCGAAAAACGGAAGGAGCGGACGCACAAGGAGGTGGCCCTATAAATGAAGCGAGAGACTTGAAGCACTCGGGTATATGTATAGAGCTTATGAGAATCTAGCCTTGCTGAAGTGTAAATAGTTCCTCCACTTGAGCATCCTATCAGTTTCGCCTGGCCTTTAGTTGAGTGCAGCAGCCCTACGCCGAAATTGATCTCTGACCTCTCAATGGGCCCAACCTTTCCCGGCAGCCTGTGCCTCGAGGGCAAAGGCGTGCATAACGGGCTTCTGAAAGAATGTCTCAACATAGAGTTCTCGCCCCAAACTCGATTCACGAAGCTACAACTCAAATACGCAGATCCGGCGCTGGATGCATGGGATGTGATCGTGGTGCGCCCGAATGGGATACACATTCTCGATGTTCTTGAGGAGATCTTCAAGGCGTGAACTCCTGTTGCGGAATCCCAGACTTTTCCACTTGCGACACGCTGAGTCTGGCCCGTGCTTGAAAGCAGTTGAATGGCGCTCGGAACGAAAGCCCGATTTTATTCGGCATGGCCGATATCGCGTTGATCTGTTGGCAAACACAATTATCTCCAACGGGATATTTTAGGGTGCTGAATTTCCCCAGTACCATTTCCCTTGCTTGAGCATCCGCCAGATTATGACTCCTGACACCTATCATGTATTTTTTTTGAAGATACATATGTAGTAGTGTCACGCTGTAGAGAAGCGTGTCTAGCTGCATAGACATCCGCTGATAACCCCATGTAAGATCGAGCTGAGGTCGTCGACGTGATTTACAACCTGGTATTAGAGTTTGTACTGCAATAAAGAAGCTCTCACTTACCAAAGTTACCAAGGAAGTCCCACATGCACGAGTTCGAGCGACTCAACGGAGGTTACAGGGGATGAACCCTGCCTTCCCAGTCAAGCGCAGCACCTGAGCCTGTTCCAACAAGCTGGGCCTATCCTACGCACCTATCCTCCATGGTTGAAGATGCCGAGGGTGGTGAGCTCGAGGCGCAGAGTACTGGGCGTGTCGAGGGCGAGAAGGGTGTCTACAAGTTGAGTAGTGAAGGAAGATGCTGCCAAGTGCGATTTACGTGTGATAGGCATTTTGCATCTGATATCTGATATTAATAATGATTATCTGGATGGTCACATGGTCGCGTTCATTTGAACACAACTGCCAGCCGCAACCTCTCTTCAACTTAAACCACCAGCATGCCTCGTTTACTCGTCTTTATTATTTGTCTTTTCTTCTTCGCTGTCGCTTCGGCGTCTAGTATCACCGCCCTCGCCTCTCTCACTCGCCCTCCTTCGACCGCCTTCCCTACCGCCACTGCCACCCCAACCGCCTTCCCAACTTCAACCGCCTTGTGCGCTTCGAACCTCGCTCAGTCCACCTTCTCTGCAAGCGCTTCCTACTATGATCCTCCGGATACGACAGCCCTGGATGGCCCAGTCTTTCGGAAACGTCTTTACGGCAACCGGCTTTCTCTGGTAGAAAACTACACGAACGTCCGTGATATCTCGATTATTTGGATCAAACGGGCTGCCCGCCAAGTGGCATCTTTCCTGTACTCTCTGGATCGCGTCACTATCAGCAACATCGTCCTTCGTGCGGCTGTCCGCTCCCTGACACCTGGGTTTGAGATTCGATTGATCGATTCGGGCGCATGGCAAAGAATATCCGACGACGTTGCTGCTGCTGCCTTTGCTAGAGAGTCGATCCTACAGCTCCCCGCCGCAGCCACCTCTGACAGCGACGAATTCGAGTTCAACATGCCAACTCACCTGCCCACACTCAAGGACATCGACTATGGGATCAAGTTCGTCGTCGCACACATGGACGCCCCGTCTCTTCTCTCCCTAGGGTTGCGCGCTGTGGTCACATACTTCGACCCCGAGGGTGTCATGGATACTTCTGGTGCAATGGCCATGATTGACGACTGCTTCCATGTTGTCTTCCGCTCCCATCGTCCGCCGTTCCACAGAGTTAGCGAGGTTCTCCAGTCACTCGACACCGTCTTCCCCTCGCTCGAGCTCCCTTCGTTGGTCGCGAGGCTTCCTCATCGAACGCTTTTATCACTGGATCCTATTGAACCGCCAAAAGAAGATAAAGAGCCTACTAGTGGACACCGAGTCCGCTATTCTCGACCGCCTCCCTCAAGCGACGAGGAATATGTCGAATTCATGGAATGTCCTGCACCCTCCATACCCTCTGAAGAGTCAACATGCCAGAGTCAACATGCAAGTCATTGGTCGGTTAAGGGACTGAGCGGATATGTGATCACAGAAGACTCGGCCGACAGCATCCTCCGCGATGCACTCTCCATCATCATCTCTTTCCTCGCTGGTGGCGGCGTGGTCCTTGCTGCTGGGAAACGCAAGCTTAAGGGGCAACTCAAAGAAAAACAGATACACCAGGATCTCATCAAGCTGCACGTGTTGAAGAGTCTGTCGTATCTTCCCTGGGAGCGTCGCATGAAACTCCTGAAGAGTCTTGTCGCCATCAAGCCTATTCAGTTTACAACACTCAAACCTGGCTACAAGATTGCTATCAACGCGAGTAGACCAGAAGCTCAGATTGCGGTGCACGTTACGCGGCTTGTATGTGCTATGACCCCTAGTCGACGGAAGGAACTTGTTGAAATCCTCGCAATCGCATCCACTCCTAATACCGACACCGGCCTCAATACGCCTGCTGTGCCTCCCGACAACGTCGTCCTTGGCCCTGCCACCCTTCCATTGCTGACCCCATCGCCGCCGCCTGCTAGTACGGGGCCCGAACCGTCGCCGGATAGTATGTCATTGTCTTCGCCACCACTGTCGGCGCCTCCTGGGACCCCACCGTCTGCTACCCCGGAGCCAGAACTAGCGACAACTATGATTCCGCCGCCTATACCACCACCACCGGCGGTCGATCCCGATCTATAGTAACATCAGAACAAGGAGTAGTTGAATCGAGGGTGCGGGTGTGTTATGGGGTTGAAGCGAGGATGGCAGGTGCTGACGAGTACCTGACATCTCCGCGTCAATCTCATACGTGCCGCAATCCTTCCGCATCAGCTCCTCCCACAGCCTTTCTATCAACTATACATAAAGTATGTCCCCCTTCCTATATTTGTTGTGGCGTTGTATACTGATTGCAATTTTCAGACGTCTGCTTGCAACGACATGCATTGAGCCTATGTCATATTTTATCATCAAACGTGCTCACATCGATGATCGGACACTTGACTGCTACAATACATCGTACATATACCTCAAATCAATCTTGACATCATTTCCCGGATACGCAGACATCGCTTAGGCTGTATCATCACCTTCATACCATTATTTCTGCGAGTATCGTTGTAATTGTACCATATATTTAGCCTTTTGGAGAGATTCTCAATACCGCTGCCACCGCATAGCTTCAAGTGGCTTGATGACTGGCACCCGCTGAAGCTTGTTGAGAATCCAGATCCTCGTTATCTACGTAGATGTATGTCGGGCTCGGTGTCTGGCGTCCTAGGTCGGCACTGTAAACTGGCTTTCCAACCAGTGACTCCTGGAATTCGAGGGCAGGCTGAACGACGGTCTTCCTATCCTCTCTTTGCTGTCGTTCTGGGCCATTGCGCTCAGAAAAACAGTCACCCGTATTTCTCATACTAATAGTAGTTTTGAGTTCAGGTTGTTCCTGGGTTCTTCAAGTGTCGACATCACTGTTGGTAACGATGATTCCGATAAGTCCGTGAGTCACTTGGGTTCCGTCATCCATCACTGGCAGCACAACATCGCGATCGGCAGCGACTCAAGTTTTCAGCCCAATCTTTTCATCATTCACGTCCATGTGGATCCGGACATTCCAGTTGTTCATACGTTCTCAGATGTTGTCCTTCGACGTGGACTGACTCTTTGAGAGACCTCGGCGACATGCTGTTATGACATGACAGAAGACTGCAACGACACTCATTCACACCGACGAATACATACTATTCGCGAAGATGTTATACCTATAGGCCATATTCACGTATCTCAACCCTAGTGCCAAGACCAAGCAGGCGACTGCATGGTTCTTGACTACACACATACGAAGTCCCTTGATGGCAATCCTCCAATACCCCCACTATCGTATCCCGACGACAGTGGATACTTGGGCCTACAAAGAAACCGAGTCAAGTTACCGCGGCGCCGCCTTATGGACATCAGGTACAAGGGACCGACATTACCCTGCCCATATGTAAACCTTATCGACAAGCGAATTTAAATACGACGGCTCACGAGAGTGGTGAAGCACGGATCCTCATGAAAGCCATTTCGTGCCACGGGCTTGCTTGCCTCTTTTCGCTTGCTCTCTTCACAGGGAGCTATGCCGCACCTTCCCTTCCTTGCACTCATAAAGTGAAGGAGACCGTTGTGCCCCCTCGTGGATGGACACAGAGTGGCCCCCCACCCGCTGATCACACCATCGCGCTTCGTATTGGACTTCCTCAGCCCGACTTCCACCTTTTGGAAAAACAACTCTACGAAGTCAGCGACCCGTCTCATGCACGCTACGGTGCACATTTGTCGAAGGAGGAAGTCGAGGAGCTTGTTGCCCCACACCCCGACAGCCTCGATGCCGTCAATACCTGGCTCTCTACACATGGCCTGACCGAGAACGACTTTGTTCGGTCCCCCGCCAAGGATTGGGTCACTTTGACGATCCCCATCAGCCTGGCAGAGAAGATGCTCGACACTGTGCGTTCTTCATCTCGGGGCTTAGAAATTGATGCCGTTACTCACGAGTGAGACAGAAATATAGTATCTGGACACACGAAGCTAGCGGGGACAGAATTGTCCGGACCACAAGCTACAGCTTACCGGAAGACTTGCATGAGCATGTTGATGTCATTCAGCCCACCACAATGTTCGCCCAGCTAAAGAAAATGAGGTCCACGTCCCTGTTTGCTGACGAGACCGACTCGCTGCCATTCAACGAGTTCAAGGACGCGGCACCCGTTTTGACCTCGGACGGCGTTGCCGTTGACGCTAGTTGCAACACTACGATCACCCTCAAGTGCCTTCAACAGCTGTATAACTTTGTCGGTTACAAACCTACTGCCAAAGGCAACTCTATTGGCATTACGGGGTACTTAGAAGAATATGCCAACATCCAGGATCTTCAGTCGTTCTATGCTGCCCAACGCCCGGAGGCCATCAATTCCTCGTACATCTACCACTCTGTGAAAGGTTCGTTTGTCTTCCGGTTGACATTCAGATGGTCATGACGCTGACTTGCTTCGTTTAAGGTGGCCAGAATAATCAGACCTTGTCAGAGTCTGGTGCAGAGGCCGCGCTGGATGTACAATACGCTTATGGCCTTTCCTATCCTATTCCTGCAAGTACTTCCCCGCCATCCAATGCGCGGCATCATGTTGAACCATTCACAGGGAACTTTTTGGTCCACGGCTGGTAGCCCACCCTTTAAGCCTGATTCGCGCACCCCCGAGAACACCAACGAGTTGCGTGGCCAAGTTTCCTGTAACATTCGCGATCTTACCAATGTCATGAACAGGCCTTATACTGACTGGCTTGAGTATGTCCTTTCCCATGGCAAGATACCCCTCTCCATTTCTACGAGCTATGGCGACGACGAACAAACCGGTGCGCACTGCATTGAACGCGTTCGAAGTCCGAGACGACGAGACTGACAAACATGTAACAGTGCCGAAGAGCTACGCTCAGCGTGTGTGCGCATCTTTCGCTCAACTTGGTGCGTTCTTCTTGCAAAGTCATACCCATGCGGATCTGACCATCATCACAGGAGCCCGCGGCACCAGCCTCTTGTTCTCGTCTGGCGACTGGGGCGTTGGTGACAATAACCCTAACCCGGAGACTCAGCAATGCTTCACCAACGATGGACGGAATGTGACCAGATTCATTCCTCTTTTCCCTGCATCGTGAGTCTGTTCATCGTAGTGCCATCTACTTAGATTGAAACTCACAAAAACGACATACAGATGTCCATAGTAGGGTGGATCTTTTGATATAGTGGCACAAACTCACTGCAATCTGTAGCGTTACTTCAGTCGGCGGAACTGTCCACTACCCTGAGGAAGCTGTGTCGCGATTCTTCTCTGGGGGAGGATTCAGTGACTACGTGAGATTAGTCCTTCGGGTTTGTTATATCGCTCTGACTGGTTGACCGACAGTTCCCTCGCCCATGGTATCAAGAAAAGGCTGCCGGTGACTACGTCAAGGCTCTTGGTAAGGAGACATACAAAGGCCTTTACAACCCGTTAGTCTAGGTCTTTCATGATATCTTTTTGATCTCATGCTGATGAAACTACGGCTCTTTCAGTGAAGGAAGAGTACGTCGGGACCCCAATCTATCGAAGACGAAGATTTTAACATATTTCTACAGGGTATCCCAGACGTAGCCGCGCAAAGCGACCGCTTCTCGATATTTTTGGCCGGAGTACCAAGGCTCATTGGAGGCACTTCGGCATCTGCTCCAGCATTTGCAGGAATTGTGGCTCTTCTCAACGACGTCCGCCTCGGCAACGGTCTTCCCCCTCTGGGTTTCCTGAACCCTTTGCTCTACACCAAAGGTCTAACAGGATTTAATGACGTCACCATTGGTCACAATTCGGGATGCGGCACGACCGGTTTCAATGTGAGTATTTTTGTTGGTCAAACAATGTCATTGGTTGACCCAATTGGCATAGGCTACGGTAGGCTGGGACCCAGGTACGTACAGCGATAGGCAGATGTATATTGAGACTGACATTCAGGCTAGTGACCGGACTCGGGACGCCCAACTTTGGAAAGCTGAAGAAACTGATCCTCTGAGTTTCCTGGGAGAAATATTGAGTAACCTTTACGGACATAAGATGAAAATACATCAGAAACTATTTTCGCATCCTTTTCTTGAAGCGCTCCATGACCTGTAAGATTATAAAAACAAAGTTTCAAGGTGGACTTTGTCGAACGAACCATTTCGTCGGTAGCCATTTGTTGTCGTTCATGATTGGATTGTCGTGGCTGGTCGTCTTGCGTAGGCAGACCGAGAGCTTCTAGCTTGGCATCTCTCAAAATGTCTGAATCCGACTTTGTTTTGAGATTTGGCCGGTAGACTGCAATTGTTCAGGACATGGTAGAGTCATGGGACGTGCAGCAGAACTCACATCGAGAAGCTGCGAGGTGTTCTTCATCGTTGTTCGGTTTTCGACGGTCATGTCTCTCCTCTGCGACGACACGTTTAGCTTTCTCCGTCTCTTCAATATTTTTGAGTCGAGCACTAAGCGTGATATTAGTAGGTTGTGAAAGAGAAATTGGTGGTAACGCACTCCATGCCAAGGTCGACCTCTGGTATCGCAGTCAGCATAGTGAGGCTGTTGGTGACGCTGCCATCCTCTGTCGGTTTTTGTTTGTCAACCTTCCACCGGTCGGCCAGATTGTACAGTTCTTCTTGTGGATCGGGCGGGCCTTTCTCGTCGTCCGAATCATCTTTGGGCTTGCTACGAATCTTCAGGTTCTCCTCAATATAGGCCATCCTAAAAAGAAAAGTCATTCGTTGGACGGGCGAATGAAGTTAAGTGGACAGCAACGTACATGTGCTTGTCCACATCAAGAGCATTCGTCTGTTGAGTGAAATTATTCGCGCGGACGACTCTGCGAGCTCGCGCTTCCTTCTCTTCGTCATCTCTAAAGAAATCCGTGAGCATTGTCGTGATCACGGAGTATTAGCATACATACTCCTCTTCTTCCTCCCTATCCCGGGCACCTTTCTTTAGCCCTCCTTGGTCGCCCTCCTCTTCTCTCGGCCTTTTCTTCTTTTTCCGCACATCCTCTTTGTTAAGCTTGGTCACGTCTATCCCCTGCCGGGACCTCCTCAATTTTCGGAGCTCGATGAGGTCCGCGAGGCTAAAATCCAGCAGTTCATTAAGCAACATGTTACACGTTGTCGGTACACATAGTACACGTACGGAAGGTTTGGTTCCTCGTCATTGTCAACTTCAGGCTCCTCTGGTGTCTCCGGTGTTGTTTCCCGGACGCGTGGTTGAGGACGGGTACGTTTCTTGATCATGGTAGGAATTGGATTGGTGGCTGTGCAAGTTTCTGCTTCTTCCTATCCTCACTGCTGGGCGACAGATACTCTTCTCTGCCGGACGTATGTACGGTCTTTGGAAAGTTGCCATAAACATAGCGAATGAATCACTGGTCACCAGTCACTTCTCTTGACTACGAACTTATGGGATTAATATTGGGGCGTAAACGGTCACCAGATATGGGCGGTGCACCAGATGCGGCGCGCTTCAGCCGAGCCCTACATACAGACTAACTGTTTTGGGGCTATCACAGCCTGACCTGAGGGGAGCTGGAGAGGAGATCTACCAGTACTTACAGTGCCTTGCTGCGGACGACGTCAATATGCTATATATATTTGAACATTTGGGGTGGTGGTATGCTTCTCTTTCGCCGCCGCCTCCGCTCCACATACGACAAACTTCCGACGCTAGCGTTTTCATCCGGATCCTGACCATTAACGATTTGGTATTCCAGGGCATAACTAGTATTGTTCCTGGTGTGATTCTGACCAAAGGCATACTCCGGCATACGGTACATATGACGTCTCGTAGGTCCAGGTTTTTTGTAGAACAAACAACGCCTTGTTTCCGACGAGATGCATCAATCTACAGGTATGGCAATGACAAGGTTGACATGGAGAGCGCTACGTGAACCTCGTTCTCATGCATAGTATGTGTGTCCAGAACAAAAGCACGCAGTTGACAACGTTGAAGAGTTGGAACAGTTCCCACTTGCCAGCTATGGCCGTGTTAGCGAAATTGCGATGGTTACAATACATAGGAGGCGCTTGCCAGGGCGCTTCCACTGAATTGACATGAGCAATAACATTCCCCATCTATCTGAGTAATCCGAGAGTTTTCAAAGATTTCAGGGTGTCCTTTGTGCCTTACATGTACAGAATTCCGAACAATTTCTCCAATAGATATAGTCTACGCCTACATATTTCCAAAAGTCCTGGCAGGCCCAACGATATGGACAACATATGGCATAAATCAAGAAACGAGGGTGAGAATAGTTTCAAGAACACAGCACGGAAAAGCACGCTGTTCAAGTTGCACAAAGCCCACACTTGCATGACAATGCAGTGCTGTCGGCGGAAGCAAAAGAATAAGCTATGTCGCGAACACGATCGATCTGATGGCATCATCGGCATGCCGGTCCGTTACGCGTTACGCGTTAGGCTGTCACTTGTCATCTTCAAGCAACAAAAAAATTCCATCTGGTGAGGTTTGCATTCTAATCAAATGCACTACCTATTGATTGTACTTACCGTTACAGGCTCATTCAACTGTTTGGGAGTAGCGATGAGCCCCAGGAATGCTACGTGAAGGGTTCGCGAGTACGTGTGCCTCAAATCATGACCAGTTTTGTATAAGCACATCCACTGATCTCCCCATTTATCTGTCGGCGAGACCGTTCTTGTTCTCTTAGCGAGAGTGACATGTGGATGTCCTGCCAGGAGTTTGATCCTGATGGAACTATATAAGTACGAAACTTGACTGACTAGAGAAGACTCGCAGTATACCGAATAGTAAGCGCATTCTTCAAGCATTCTTGAGGAGTGTATGAACGGGCATTCGCTAACCTATATCTCCGAGACAGATGGATTCTTCGCTGAAAAGATCTTGGAAGAGATATCCCCATCTCATGCGCCACAATAGTACTCGACAGTGGTACAAATAGGATAACCCGCCGCTCGCTGCAGTCCATTCTTGGCGCTTCGTGCAGAGAATGCGAAAGTCGAATGGCTGCTAATCGAGTACATCACTTTTGCTCAGGTTACAGGAAATAACTCCAGTTTTCCTATCTTAAAGAGTTAGAGTGATTAGAGTTCTTAAATGCAATCGAGATTGAGATGGTCAGGTGGCTAAGCGGTTGGGGAACAGACGGCAAACTAGTCGACATTAGGATACGATCCAATCAATCGTCAGGGCCCTTTTCTGGAAGCATTCTAAGCGAGATCATGGTCTTCTGATGGGGCCTTCCGCATATGTTTAACTCCTATATGTACTAACCTTGCCTCGACTCTCACCACCCACACTCCAATTCAGACTCAAAACTTTTCACCATGCAGCAGCCTACGCTCACCAATATCCGCATCCGTTCCACGATGGATGCCCACAGAATCTTTCATGCCGTACAAATGGGGCACTTAGAGAGGATTAAGAGGCGCCTGGATGCAGAGGAAAGGGGAGCCCTAGGGACGGGTTGCATCTACGTGTGGGAGGAAAGAGGATCACACACAGTCGACGTGACGGGTTTAGGGATGGAGAGATTCACTGAGGGGAAGAGATGGACTGCTTCACGAGTTCGAGATGTAAGTCCCCAGACGGAAGCAAATTTACTGCATACAAACGCTTACCTCCATCACAGGAATTTCTCTTCTACTATCAGATCAAGTTCGCCTGACCTCTGAAGTTAACTCGATTGGTTATTTACCATTTTTCACAGACCCAACAACGCTCCTGGTAGTTGGGACCAGTTGATCAAGCAGACCTACTCTGCCTGGGTCAATAAAGAAGGTGGGAGGAGGAAGTGGCACCTGAGTGCGTACTTTCTATATGAACTTATGCTGAACTTTATTGAACCTTGAAAAGCTGCCTACTTCACTGAGAAAACGGTCAATGACCTCGGAACTATCGACGACATGTCCTCCATCAAGCATTTGTTTCCTCCTGCCGGACTGTACCAGAGCGCACGGGTTGCAAGCCGAAAGCCTCAGGCGACGAGGAAGCGATCAGATCCTTCCAAAAGGGCGACCATTGACCGCACATACGCCCCCTTCACCAATCAGTCTCCATCAGCACCTGTGACCATGCACGACCCCTACAATATTCCCGCAATCTCCTTGCAGCCAAGTTCACTTTTGAGCCAACCGGTTGCTCCGGCATCTGTCCCAGCAGCTTCGCAACGGTCCCGACACATCTACGCTCCCAGCCCTGCGCCACCATTCATGTACGACGGTGCACGCGATCTGAACGAAACCCGCATGTCATCGAGCCCCGTAAACACGTCAACTGGAGCAACGTACAACCCTACCTGGAGCGGGGGACATGCTATGTCCTACCTGCACTCTTCGGCACCGGCAAACACGGGGGTGTCCTCGCCTAGGACCATCACTCTGCCTCCAGTAAACATGATGTATGACGAAGAGCAGCTCTTTCCATCGGGATGCTTCCCTAGTTCGATGTCTCCTTCACATGTGGTGTACAGCAGTCCGTATTCTCTTGAAACTAGCCTCCCGGCGATGGAGCCATCCTACGAATTGAGTTCACAGGACGGAAACGATTCGGATGGAAGCAGGGACAGCCAGGCTTCCGGTCTTGCCCTAGCGCCCATGCATGACCTGGAGCGGAGAAGATACGTATACCGCCGGGACTCCCTGGATGATAGGGCACTGCGGAGCTTTCTATAAAATGAAATTCCAGCGGAGTTCGGTGGCGTGGACGATACCGTAACTGTATTTTTAGCTTTATGTGTTTTCAATTCCTTTGATTTAGTTTCAGGGTACAAGGACGTCGAAGTGACAGTTGAATTATTCTACGCGTCAGCCCCATCTATTCATACCTTCTATGATAATTGCATATATACTTCCGTTTGTTGTGTTGTTAATAACGAGATATTGAAACGAGTTTAATTTGAATCCATCTCCAGCCCTTAGCGTGCACGCGGGCAAATCAAGTCTAAAACGTTGACTATACATGCAAGAAAGGGAATGCCGATATAATTTACGAAACATAGGTAACACTTCCCACAGGTGGCCTATATACAGGTAGTTGTACACTGATTCCTTTTTTTGTATCTAGGTGAAAAATTCGTGCTCGGTTGAGCCTGGAGTGGGATACCCCGAAGGCTCTGCAGGGGAATGCGTGTCTTCGTGGGCACGCTCCACGGCCGCGGCGGCATCGACATAGAGAGGTTCATGAGAACTCAAGCCAGGAATTGGGGACATATGTCGAGAAAGAATAGATTCTGGGGCCCGGAGGCCACCACGACGAAGTCGTGGCACCGGACTAGTATGTGCTCTTTCATCACTGATTTCCGCACTAGCCAGCACCTCATCCATTGTCGCAACATCTCTATGGATGGCCGGTGTCAAGTTAAACCATGGCGAGTTTGAAGGCTCGCCAGGGTAGTTAACGTTATCTTCCGAATCATGGGACGGAAGTCCGTCGGGAGTCCAGTGGTCTTCGGATGGAGCCCCGAATCGGCGGGAACGGGTGAAGGGGAAGAAGCGACGTGCAGACTGGGTGTGTCGAAGCTCCCAGTGGTCTGAATCACTAGGATCACCTCGAGTACTCTGGTTATCCCTCGTGGACGAACGACGGCGGTGCGTGAACTCGTTGAAGTCGACAGTTCTGGAACGAGTGGGGCGACGGAGAGAAGGTTGACGGGTTAGGACGCTGGGACCGCTGGTATTAGTCAGAGACCAAGGCCCACTGCGGAAGTGTGTATGAGGTAAAGGCTGAGGCACAGGTGATGGTACTTCTTCCGCGGGTGGCGAGGGGCTCGGGATTGCTCTTGAGGTGTGGTCTCCTCCATATGCGTCGTATAAATCTGAATTGATACGAGCCCCCTCAAGAACCGTGTCATTGTCCAACATGCGTTCAAAGATATCTTCATCTTCCTCCATGTCCATTTCCAGCGGGTGTGCGCTGAGGTACTCCGCAAGGTTGGCCGATCGTCGCCTGGGAGTATACCTGCCAGGATATATCCGATGAGGGGTAGCTAATTGTTGAAGGCTTCTAGCAGAACGCTCAGCAATGAGCTTGCGGTCGTCATTAACATTGGGCCGGGTGCGTCGCTCCGCCAATTCCTGATATTTCACCGCTTAGCGCGGCACCCCATATACTTCATGGATGGGCTCACTTTGACAAGAACTTCAATGATAGAGGTTGTGAAGGAGTCGCCTGTCTCCAAGTCGTGTACAAAGTCCTCGTAAGTGATCGTCGGTTCTGTTTTCTCGAGAGCCGACCGCTTGATGGCACCAGACCTGACAGCCAGGGTTTAACATGTGTAATTGATTTCAGAGACGGCAACTCAAGTGACATACACCAAGTTTTTAATTTTGGAATGCAATACATCGTCGATATAGTCGGGTGTCCTGTGCAACGACATGAGTTATATTGATAAGCGCGCTGGATGCGCAGCGCACCATTTGCCCATTTTTTGTACACAAAAGAAATTCAATAAGTTAATTAGAGGTGGACGAGTGGGAGTTGACGATGGTGGCAATTGGTTAAGCCTCGAGCCCACGAGGTGAGATGGTGGTCAAGGACAAAGGAAGAAGTATCAAGCTCGCGACAACACATGTCAACACGTCGGTGTGGCTGGTAATTTCCTTTTTGAGCCACCTCCGACCCCCGACCTCCGCCCTCTCATGCTCCAGTATTGCCATCCTCTGTCCCACCCTCATTTCCATTCGTCTTCGCTGTTGGTGTTGCAGTTCGTACGCTTGTCGGTGTCCCTGTACGATCTTTCGAGCTAAGAAGGCTCTGGAAGAAATTCTGTAATACTTCATGCTGTGTTTGGCCACCGGTTGGGCTTGCGGAGCCGCCCGTAGGTGGTGGCGATGATGGCCCTCTCCCAGACGTCGGAGCTGATGTCCCTACTGGCGACAGACCAGCGGGTCGACCTGAAGGCGCAACAGGGTTCCGAGAAGCTCGTTTTGAAGAATCAGTTGGCGGCCCTGCACCCGGTGCACCTGCAATGCCGACTTCCATTTCCGTTAATGCTCGTTCGACATTCGGCAAGCTGAAACTACTGCTTCCTAGTGGCCCAACAATACCGGCAGTTGCGCCTGCAAGGTCGGTAGGATTGCGGAAGGCCCCACGGGGATCCCGATCGGGTTTTTTCGCATTCTCGTCGTAGTTCTTTGCCAGGAAGGCTTGTTCTGGTGTGGGGTCGTTGAAGGGAGGTAGAGGCGGAGGCTAAAGAAAGTTGAAAAACATATGCGATCAAAAGCCACGGTCACACTTACTTTGGTACCCTGGTCTGGCACGAGAGTCGCGTACATACTTCTGGCGCCGGTACCTTCACTGTGATCGTCTGTCAGGTCTCTTTCCCAAGCCTCTCCCCACAACTTGGCTTCAAACCCATCCCGCATAACTGAAATCTTTCCCCAGCTATCCCATCCAGCAGGGACGACGATACGATCGCGATCTAGTGTATTTGGTTTGTGGTTGAAAGGAAATATGTTACGGGCGGGTGCTTGAGGTTCACCAGATGCGACAGGTGATGGGGCGGGAGGCATGAAGAGGGCATGTAGCGCATATTGTCTTAACACCTGGAGTGTTGAGGGTACTGTCGTTGTGTAGAACAATGAAGCTCCGTCTGTGACCTCGATGAGAACTACACTCAGACAAATGGCGTTCAGGACGCTCACATTTTAGGCATACAGTTCGGAGAACTTGCATCACTCCATCGGTTCTTTCTTCCCATTCTCCTCCCTTACCTTTCACCATGCTGCCCATTCCAGAAGCACCAGCAGCCATGTCATTTCCGTCGTCAATGAGGTCGGCCTTTGTACAGGTAATTATGATTGGAATTCCTGCAGTATTGTGCGTGAAGGTGCCCTGCCCAAGGGGCAAAACGGTGCCCGAAAGCGCTGAATTGGCAGGGAGCTGATCGGTGGAAGGCTCTGCGTAATGCTGCAGATGTGACTGTACTGTATGTATCAGGTTAGTCAGGTTCGCCCAACGCTGCCATAGACACAACCGGACTGACATCGTTCACGCCCTTCTTCTCGTGCCATCTCCAATTCACGCAAGCCATCTCCCTTTGCCCATTTCTCTACCCATTGAAGCCATATTTGTAATTCTTCCACGAATGACCAGGGACGCGTCCAGTCTAGCGTAATCATAACAAGCGTATGCGGTAATGACTGCCTGGGAGGCAAGAAATGTGGGAGAAGAGAGGTATATGATGTCGATGCAGAGGGAACGGTATACACAGATAGGCGTGCAAGGGTATCTGTTGAAGCAAGCCCTCATGAGTGAAGAACTGTCAGTTGCTGAGGACAATGAGACTTGCCTTCATCAGCTTCGTCGCGAACATCAGCAAAGTCATATCCAATGGCAAAGTCGCTCCTATTATCTTCTTTCTCTTCATCTTGTATGGGTTTCTGGAGGAGAGCCGATGCAAGAGTCGATTTGCCTGTCAAAGGTTGACCCAGGAGTAGTATTTGTTTTGACGGCGTGGAGCGCGACGACGACACGGAATCAAGAATCGAAGACCACAGGTCCTGCGGGGGCGCCTCTGGCGTTGACGAGCGCGAGATCTCCATCCAGCGGGCTGCTGTAAGTTAATGGAGTTCGCGGAAAGTTCAAACCAGGTTGTTAGCCGGAAGGGTGTTGATTTCGAATTCCGACGCTCCTTCTCATCGTCTCCGACGACGACCAGGCTACCCACCACGCTGCTCAACAATACAAAACTTCGGGTACCCGGATCACAGGTGGCATACAGCGACGCAGTAATGTCTGCGGCTGTCGCCGTACCTCTACACAAGCTCTTGGAATCACCTAATTCCCGTTCTATCGAAATCTTCGACTGGTTCATCACGGCATCTACTAACCCGATCTCCAATGCACCAGAGTGTGATGCTCTACAAGCTACATTGGGATTTCCTTTGCCGGAAATGACGTTCGGGCGGAACGTGTTGACGCTGGAACATCGCGCGTCAGGGTGGAAATATACATTTACGACAGATGCTGCTTTGAAGGCCGTAAAGAATGGGGAGTTAGTAGAGGGCGACGGGGGCGTCAAGGTTGGATACGCTGACCAGTGGCTACAAAGCCGGTACGTTATTTACCTTCTGGTCGCATATGTCATTTCACATACGGAGATACTAGAACTGGACCATCGTCCAACCTTCCAATGCCAGTGACTGTCCCAACAAAGTCGTTCGATTGGACATATACTACTGCATACACGGGGCACGAGCTTCCAGACGAGTCCTCACAAGGCCCGACAACGGTGTGGACTCCAGCGAACCCCGACAATCCAGCCCAATGCATACCGATGGCGGAATTGACGCGTCCCGATCCTATCCTCTTCTACGCAGAGATCCCACTGTTTGAAGATGAACTACACGATAACGGATCATCGAACCTCTTAGTACGCATAGTAAGCATGCCATATTCTTCTTTCTTTCTCAATGGTTGAAATATTTGCGCCACAGCGTGTGATGCCCACTTGCATATTCATCCTTGCACGATTTACTCTTCGCGTGGATAACGTCCTGTTCCGAACGCATGACACGCGGATATACCATTCTTTCGCGTCTCAGCCGCCAGTAATCATTCGTGAGACGAGTGGATGGGAGGCACCGTACGATCGCGTTAAGCGGGTAATGTTGCTTGATCGTTCGACAATCGCGCTACTAACTTCACGCTCAGCAACTTCCAAAACGCGATGATCTTACACCTCTCACGGACCCAACTTTCATTGCCAAAGTCTTGACAGGTCTCCCATCCCACGTGTCGCAGCAGGAGGGTGCAAAGACTGGATGGAGGGAACTGAAGCGGAAAGTCGAACTCGCTGTTCTGGATTAGTAGATAGGAAAGAATGCAGGTATTATAGTATAACAATGAGTGTAACAGTAGTACAGTATACAAAGACAGCCAAGAACTTTCACATAAGCTTGCCTTCCCTTTTTGATTGCGAAACCTGCGCAAGACGTTGGCTTCTTAGTGTCATTTGTGTCCCTTGGGTATTCTTGCCCTTGGTTACCGCGGGAGCAGCAGGACCGATGGCTGATTGTGAAAGTGATATTCGCGTCTCGTCCGAGGCAAAACCGGGGATACGTATGTTGTGATTACGTTCTGAACGAACTCCTCAGACTTTCGAGAAGCGTCAAATAATTGAGTACGCTCACCTAGATGCAGTTGCAAGTCCTTGACTTCAAGGGAATCCCCGCCTCGATGCTTGGCAAGGCGGCAGGCAAAGTTAGTCACAGAATCGATGAACTCATCCGCAATGGAGAGCAGAAGCTGTCATTACGGGATGAGGTCCACGCGCAAGTTGACCGAAAGAAGTCTTACATCTTCTACTTCAGGCTCTATTTTGACATTTGGGTCAACGCTCGCGACGAGATCCTGTATGGTGCGTCGCATGCTTTGATCCCCTGGTGTATTCTTCCTCCTTGACCGGTTATCGTCTAGATTGAGCATAGTCGCGTCGTCTTGTGGTCGGGCAACTTGAGCAGGGGTACCTGACAAAGTAGTTAGGACGGCGCCTAAGTAGGCTGGTCCTGGCTACCGACCGGAAACGCGTCCACTTGGGATGCCTCCTGTGAGTGTCGGGCGCGTCTGTGCCCACTGGACAGCGCCGGGATTCGTGACGTTCAGTGTTTGGCTAATGGCTGGGTAGTAATCGGCGGGATTGGTGGAACCGAGACTTGGTGGTTGAGAAACGTCGTGGCCGGTTTTAAATGCAGGGTTTGAAGGGGTTGGGGGCTTACATATACTAGTTATTAAGATGGCGTTTCATAATAAGAAGCAATACAATTACCTTTGGGACCGCCGTGGTAGCTGGAGCGGCTGCCGGTTGAGCTGCCTTGTGTTTGTCGGCGAACTGCTTGAGCTATCAAGAGCTACGTTGCCGATCAGAAGATATAGAATGACTAGAGAACTTACCTGCAGGATCTGAGCCTGGTTCAGCTTCCCCTGCTTCACAAGAGTGGCCATATTTGAGAGAAGAATCTGTGCCATGCGTTCGTTGGAGACTTGTTCTCCGGTGTGATTCTTGAGGAGATTCCCAAGAACACCAATCATGTCGACGGCCGGCGTCTCTGCAGCTGGTGCAGCTGGAGTGCTGGAGCTAGCAGCTGCATTCGCGTTGCCACTGGCATTTGCAGCAGGAGAAGTAGCATCCATTGCTGTTCTGAAGTTCACGGTCAAGACCAAGTCGTGGTGTGGCACACCCTTTGAAACCAAACAACTCCTCTGAGCCATCATTATTTTTCTGAAGTCTTGAAGTGAACGCAATGGACGTTTCTAACATTCTCGCCTCGCATGCTGCGAAATAGCAAGCATTTTATTTCAATGTTATTGACTCGACTTGACGTCCCTTCTTTAGTGCATCGGTCACAGTCGAGAAGGAGACTCCTCTCGACGTAGACCCCGGTTTCCTCACTGTAACAGATCTCAACCCAATAGACGAGGAGAGCTACAAGTCAGATCGTTATCTTTCTATCTGTTGTTCTCATTCTCAATGATTAAACCAGTGAAAATCTTGAGGAGCATCTCCAATCCCTTGCTCGGGACGGTGTTCAAGCCCTCTTTGCCTCACTCTTTACTCTTCCTACTCGGACTTCCCCAGATGGCCCCCTCGCCCAACTACCCCCACCGATAACACAGCTTCCTCGTTCTAAACCCCTGCCAAAACCCAAACCTCAAACAAAATGGGAGGCCTTTGCTGCTGCGAAGGGCATCCAACACAAGATTCGGGACAAGAAGGAGTGGGATGAGGAGAGGCAGGAGTGGGTCAACCGCTGGGGAAGGAGTGGCAAAAACAAGCAGATCGAAGAACAATGGATCACTGAAGTTCCTCTTAATGCTGGTGAGATAACCTTCTACCACTGCGTCGTGGTGCACACGATTCTGACTCTTCGGCCAGATGCAGATTATGATCCAAGAAAAGTTTCCCGCGACGCTCGTAAAGAGCGGGTTGCGAAGAACGAAAAGAAGCATGCTCAGAATGTCGCTCGCGCTGTTGCTGCCTCAAACCCTCGTGAGGCGAGGAAAAACGAAATTGAAAAAACGTTAGCGACCACAAGGATGAGCACCGCAAGCATGGGCAAATTCGACAAAAATCTCGATGGCGAGAAGAAGATACGTGGTATCAAGCGGAAGGTATGTGGCCTTATAGTCATTCGTACCATGTCACTAACATGTGTGTATCACCAGTTCGACCCTACGGAAAAGTCCGTCTCTGACGAAGCAAAAGCCTCCGTGGCGCTCCTTTCACGGCTGGAGAGCGACTCGAAGAAGACAAGACGAGAACCGCAGGCAGAGGAGAGTGTTCTCAATACGCGGAAGGCGGTCCGGTTTGCGAGCAAAGGCCGGGGTGGGCTGGCGATGGGGAGAGAAACTTCTGGTGGACGGGGTCGAGGTGGTCGCGGTCGTGGTCGTGGAGGCAAGCGATGATCAGTACTGTGGTGTTCTCCATCTGCTTATGCGTCACTTACTCCATTCTTATACATGCATTCAGGCGATGTAGTTGAGAGCATCCTAAGTATGTCTGATACGTGAGGCTAGCGGCATCGGACTCGCCAGTTACATTGAAAGCTTCAACACGACAGAAAAGAGGCTTGATATCAGCGTTACTTTTAGTTGCTCCGCAAAAAAATGCGGGCGTAACCTCCAAGGAGTTTTGCTTGTGTTTTTTCGACCTACCACTGTCAGCCAATCGTTGTTCTACCCCCGCATCGGTCCCCCAACTTCAAGCGCCTCCAGACGCTGAGCCCCTCGAGATACATTATGTCGTTGGGAATAATAGTCTTCGAAGGTCAGGATGCCGCCATGAGACTCGCCAGCGCTCACGTCAAAGCACCCTCCTTCTGGTCTGGCCCTAAATGGTTGGTCCCACTCTTCACGCACATGCCTTTATCTCACGTCATGGTTTAGCCTTTCATGCACTTTTTTCAAAGAGAGACAAATACCCAGCCACTGCTAATAGCAGCCTGGACTCTGGTCTCACTGTAGAAGGGTCAACTGTGCCTGCCGCCACACAACTCCGTTCCACCACCGATATACACCACGACTGCCCAGAGGATACCCGCCAACCCACGCCTCCACCATCGATACACCCAATGTTCTCCCGCCTAATACACGAGGACTCGATTCTTCTAAGAGCCTGATGAATTGCCTAAATATCTTCTTCTATATTTACAGCTGTTTTTAGAATGATACGGAATCGTGAAATTTGGAAATTTCGAGTGACTTTGGTCATATTTGAGGCTGTGCTGTCGGACTCCTCCGGACCGATCGACTTGAACCTGCTCCCGTATATATGCCTCGACGTACCATCTCGAAAGACCTCAAGGCTCGTATTCCCATTCTCTTTTTCCAACAGCATTTCAAAGTCAAGGATATATGCGAAATTCTTGGTGTGAAGAAATCCATGGTCTATCAGATTCTTGCTGATCATCGCAAACCTGGTCTCTCTCGTAATTCTGGACGTACAACTCTTGGCAGGCCACCAACTCTCAACGATGTTGATCTTCGCTTCATTTCTGGCCTTCTGGAGCAAGAGAGTTGCTTGTACCTTGATGAGATCCAGCACGAGCTCTTTATACGCCGCAATGTCTATGTATCGATTCCCACCTTGTTCAGGACCTTGCGCAAGCTTCATTTCAGCCGAAAAGCCATATCTATTCGGGCCCTCGAACGCAACAAACTTGAACGATCCATGTTTATGAACAATATCGCTTCTCTGGTCACTGACCCTGCACAACTGATGTTTGTTGATGAAGCTGCACGAAACCGTAAAACATCGTCACGGAAGCATGGCTGGTCTTTGAAAGGAAGGCGTTGTTTTCAACGAAGGTTCTTTGTCCGCGGACAGCGCTTCTCCATTCTCCCTATCTTGTCTCTCGATGGCATCATCACACACGACATCATACCCGGGTCAGTTACAGGCGATCGTTTTGTTCAGTTTCTTTGTGAACTGGTTGTGAGTTCCCTGTCTATTTCAAACACCATCTACTGAAGTATATTGGTTCTAGATGCCACTCACAAATCCCTATCCGGGACCTCGAAGCATTCTTGTACTTGACAATTGCAGTATCCATCACTCAGAGGAAGTTCGAGCTCTTGTCGAAGATGAAGCTTGTGCGCACTTACATACCTGACTCTCAATTATAGCTGATTCAATGATTTCTATTTGTGTATAGTGTGCAAGCTTGTCTTCTTACCGCCTTACTCACCAGATCTAAACCCCATCGAGCAGGCATTCTCTGCCATCAAGGCATTCTTACGTCGTAATTGGACAGATTCGACGTTGAGTGTGATGGACCGTGCTTGTCATCATATTACGTCCATGATGGCTTGGAATTTCTTTCGCGCTTCGGGATATGTGGTGTAATATGTTGTTGCGTATGAAATATTACAGAGCGCTCAGGAGTACAGTACATTCTACAATACACAGAGTGATAAGGGTACAGAGGACACTAAAAGAACAGCACAAGACATTATGAGTAAAGCCAGCAGTAAGTAAGCGGATGCAGAGAATGCTACAAGAACAGCACGAGAAGTTACGAGCACAGCGGTAAAGTAAGTGGAGACGGTACAGAGACATCGTGACATGGGGCAGCAAAAAAGAAGCAGCAGAGATACTTTTGTAGGGTTCAGTCGTCAGGGTCCTCCCCATCACGAGCGCTTGCACACTCATCATCAAGGAGGGGGACTTTTCCGTCAGGTAGTTTGACAAGAGTGCCTTCTTCCTGAGAATAGTACCACCAAGAATACTCTGCACTTAGAACATTCCTCCCGACGACTATGGCTGAGCCAAAGTATGACGCCGAGCCTCCTTCCACCCATCGTTTCTCAAATCGTATGCTTCGCTTATCTTGCAGCGGCGGCAGTGTCAATTGTACACTTGTTTTTGGCCTCTTTGCATTCGAACTAAGCCACCAGCTCGCAGCGCCGCGCTTGAGTCGGAGAGCGTCACCAGGCTTCAGGCCAAGAGCGACTAGATCAGCATCGTTGACGGAGTCCAGGATGTCAGGGCCATAACCCTCGCGGTCCAACACATCCAGGTGACACGTAGCATCAACGACGCCGAGCTTCGATTCGGCATGTTCGAGGTAGCGCCGGAGTTTAGTTGGTGTATTCTGAGCAGGGGAGATGGGGAATGCAGGGGCGAGAGCAGAATGGGCATGTGTTAGCGCAGACTGAGCATGAAGGACAGGTGACGTGATCAGGTTCGTGAGGGAGCCGATGATAGAGGATACATGGGCCAGCCCGTCGGTAGAGTTAGCACTCGGTTGCCTGGAGCGCCTTGGACCACCAGGAAAGGCTGGAAGCGATTCTTGACGATATGCTAGACTGAAAGCTTCATTATCGCGTGGGGGCATCTTGAAAGTCGCGGAATGATCATACTACAAGTCCTATTAGCGATGTCGTCAAATTTGACAAATTAGTATACGTACTAAGCCGCGGGCCCACTCCTTCATCATTAAGGGTGTGAGGGGAAGTGGCTCTCCTGAATCCGTGAGGAAGGTATAACCACTGTCATGTTTGTTCTGGAATCTGTCCTCCAGTTCCCCACGTAACCGTGCAAGTTCACGATCGATATCGTCGGTCTAGCATCAAGGATGAGTGTACCGAAATAAGGAAGACTGACTTATACACGTACCACATTGTTAACCTTCTCATCATCACTACTAATCTCCTGAACATCACTTCCTTCGTCCTCATCAGATCCATCACCGGCTGCCTTGCGCTAGTCACATCATTGAGCATAGGAAACTGGTTCAATAATGTGATACATACCTTCTTAGCGGCAGCCTTGATATCTTTGACTTCAACGTAAGCCGTCAACTTTACAGGAGGGGCCTTGGCTGCTTCGGTGATGGCAGAAGCATATTCAGAAAACTTTTCGATGTCGACTGCATTAGATTTGCTACACATGGCAGTCAGTTAGGTCAATAATTGTCGTGTGTGGGGAAAACCTACTTGGCTGGAGGAATCTGCAGACGCAGGCGGAAACGGCTAGTGGATGATGCAGGGCCATACTTAGATAGCAATCCGTGACTGTTGAGAATGTCGTTCATGAATTTTGCATAGTTTTCGGTCTCAGGTGCAAAGGAGAAGTTGAACTGTTTGTTTTTGGTTTCTTTCCTCGTTTTTGGTTTGGAGGCGGCGCCCTTCTTGGCCTTTTTTGTGGTTGTTCCAGGCTCAACAGGGATTTCGAAGGTGAGAACCGCAGTGACTTTAGATTGAAAAGACTCGGGGGGCTCTGATGCAGCAGGAGACTGAGGAGACATGTCTATACACCCGGCCAGGGTGGTGGAGGAGAGGAAAGCACAGTGCGCACTGCGCTCACATCGAAACGTGTTCTTGAAAAAAACGTCAAAGGCGTAATTTGACCAAAATAGGCCAGGTAACGCGTCATTAGCCTTCAAACTAAACACAGCCAAAGTTGCCCAACAAAATTTCCGAAAAATCAAGATTCCGTATCATTCTAAAAACAGCTGTAAGATTCTATATTTAAGATCAGCGCCAAATGTTGCTAAGCATCTCGGACATACAACGGACTCAATAAGACCTACGACGGACCCAACAAGTTTTTCAAAAGGGTATTGCAGGAATTCAGAAGGACTCAGAGCGTCTTAAGCCAAGGCTGGAAGACTTTCTGGATAGGTTGGATAGTGAACGGAAGCCCGCTCAGACATGGCGCTATCATGTAATACCTTGGTCAAGATGCAAAATCGACGAAAAGGAAAGGAAGTCTTGGAACATGACAAGGGGAAAATGACAGTGGTTCAATAGGGGAGTTGGAATGAAGTCTCAGTTGATTTATGGCCGCAAAGGCGAATATTTACTTTGCTATCGGCCACTTGTATGGACCTGGCAGCATACGATGTACTCAATAGTAAAGTTCGCATGTCGTCGCCAATAGGTTGTTAGGACTTGGAGGACATAGATTTCCCACATATTCGACCTTAATCTCCGTTTCACGACAGCTCTCTGAACAGTATACCGTGCTATGAAAACAATCACCAACTGCAGAATGATTACACCTGGTTTCTATGAATGATCGTCATCACCGAGTCCGAGTGCTGGAATTCGAGCTTCCTTCAAGTTGATAAATTGGTGGTAGTTCATCGATGTCATCCCCAGCAATAGGCGCAAGTCTGCCACCCACTTGCCCCTCGACCTTCCACGACCACTCATTGCCCTCAGCCCAGCGAAAGTATTCACCGCCAAAATTCACCTTAATGTTCACACCGCCCGACACGCCTACCGCCGCATACACGTCCTGTTGCATACGCGGGAGATATATGCCAGAGAATGCGTTCGGCAGCCGCTGATCATTATACGTGAAGAACAGCGCGCCGGTTTGGAATTCGTATCCGCATCCGACTGTGTCGTTTGGGCCTACTTTAATGTAAGTGTTGGGGGGCAGGTAGTCGCGCCCCCCACAAGGGTCCTCGAAGAATTTGCGCATGTCGTCGAGATGCAGTCCAGCGCTCATTCTGTTCCACCCTGGGAGGCGGTACTCTGGGTATGGACGGCAAGCAGTTCCTAGCATTGATGTTAGTCAGTAGCTAAGGTGGCGCACTGCTTACGAGAACGTACCAATAGCGATAAAACCTTCGGACTGAGTATCCATAGATTCTATATACACCTCGTAGTATACACCGTATTTACCCTGTATCTCGTACAGTCCAGCAACCAGCGGGAGATTGCTCATGAGGCATGTGTCCCCGCACAGTTGGGATGTCGCTACTTGAACACAGCCGTCACCAGACTTTGAATCCTCAGGATTGAGGATGTTTCCTATAAAGCGAGTGATGCGGGGAGGCTCAAGACCCCAGACCCTACTTCCGGCGGCGTTGATTCGTTCTATGATGTTTGTGGAAAGGAGGTGGGGAGGTTCAACTGGGTGAGCTGCACAGAACGCCTCAGCAGCTTCGAACTCTTCCTCCGGGGCTTCGTTCTGTAGACCAAATTGGTGCTACGTTGTGTGGCAACGTTAGTTTCAGGTAGATACAACATCAGTGAGCTACCTACTGAGGTTTCAGGAGCAGGAGCCCATCCCGGAGGTGCTGATGTCGGTGGGTTATATTGAGGTTTGGATGCCTTGAAACGAGAAAAAAATGGCATGATGATTAGGGATGATTAGGAATCAGAGAGGATTAAACACAAGATAGCCATCTGTAGCTTGGCCGTATGGTGGGCGCGACAAGGCTGACTCGGACTTGGAGCTGCTTCAGAGTGAGTCGCACAGCCGCCGACGGCGCTAGCCGCATCAAGGATAAGATTGAGAGATAAGATGTGTCAGCATGGCCTTGTATCGCTTTTCAACACCTGTCACATCGCTTTTTTGTCGCTTTTGCTCGAGTCAACATGCTCTTCTGCCCGACATGTGCCAACCTCCTTGTCATATCTGCTGAGACGGGCTACAATAAATGGGCGTGCAACACCTGTGCGTACGAGTTTCCTATTACGAAACAGGTCAGTCATACAAACCATTGAACAATACGCTGTCCCTAAAAATGTCGTGTTCGTTCAGATGACATCCCGCACAAAGCTAAAGCGCAAGCAGGCTGATGATGTACTTGGAGGAGACGAGATGTGGGCACATGCAGATGCTACTATGGGTGCGTGCCAACGTCAAATTCCAAAGGACATATGAATGACTTACATCGCTGTTGATCCTAGCGTCGTGTGATGCATGCAACCACAACCAGGCCTACTTTTATCAGTTGCAGATACGGTCTGCTGATGAGCCCATGACGACCTGTACGTTTTTCATCTTTCTGTCGCTCAACTGCTCTGACGACCGACCTATATCAGTCTACAGGTATGGTCCTATCAGCATCTCTCAAAATTGACCTCCGGCTTATAGGGATTCACAGATGCACGGCCTGTGGTCATCGCTGGCGTGAAAATTGATCCAGCTGCAGGGTGTTCGGTGCTTTCCGGGTGTTCCGAATCATCGTAAGCATCCTTTTACATCCCATTTCCCCTATGACACATGTCAAACCACTTGCTTTCTCTTTCAGACTGCTCTGTTGTCACCAACAAGGCACTGTTCCCCTTGTGCAGCCTGTCGATGGTCGAACCGTGCTGGAGGCCACAACCCATGCCAAGTGTTTCTCCAAGCACAGACAAACAACGCGTGCGCCACTTCTGGACGACATTAGGCCCTCCGTACAACTGGCCTCAGAGGTTGGAGTTGCCGAGGGTTGGTTCAATGTGATACATATCGCAGCGGTGGAGGTATCTCTCATCTTTGGCGAAGGTTTTCTATGCGTAGACTGATCAGGAAAGCTCAAAGGGCAACCGCCACTGATGCTCGCTGGATCCATTGTTCTAATTATATTGGATCGAGTCAAAACATATTTTGTGAGCAACTGCGATGTTATTGCAGGGTTTCATGATATCATGATCGACTGACCAAGATGAAGACTGTACGGTTCGGTTATGTTGAAACTCCGGATAAGCTAGTCTCCAAGAGGAAAACAATGCAAACTGGCTGCTTACGATAATCTGAGAGGCTGTACCTTTGAAATGACCGAATGTCATGTCGGCAGAAATATGGAGAATTGTGGCCGAGAGACCGAGTTGGTGAAATTAGAATGGGGGTAATTAGACAAGAATTAAAGTAGTCACGACACTGTCACGAATTAGAGGTCGGAAAGTCGGAGGCGACGGGTGAGAGATGTACTCGCGTGGGTTGTTGTCATATTTGAAGCCATCAGTCACACTGGCTTTCGACTTTGTTTTTTCACCACATCGTGGCCACCTGAAGGCTGGCCTTTCTTGCTCAACTCTGCGACATGGATATGTTTACTTTGACTGAAACTTGACTAGAGACTGGCTGCTACTGCTGACTGTGCTTTTCTCTTTGGCTTAGAGTAACGACAATGGATACTGCGCAGGGCCCTACAGTGTGCAGCAGCCTAGTCCCAACTGGCGGCGAGAACGTCGTCATTGTTGTGCCACGTGACAATTAGAGTTTATTGTTTAGTGGCCTGTGCGTGGGAAAGGGGTATTTGGGTTGATTTGATTTGGATGTGACAGAGACCCCAAACTCGGGACCATCCGACTTTCTTTCACATACCTCTCTCGATCGCACTTACCTCGAGCTCATCGTTGTCCGCGACTGCCACCCACCTTTGCTCATCGCAGTCAACGTCCCGCTCGCTATCTCAACACCGTCACCTCATATCTCCCCCCTTCCTCCTCCCCTTCTTGCTCGTCGCTCTCGCTCTCGCTGTTCTCCTGCATATTTGCCATTCTCGTCGTCTTACGCGCTATAATTCTTCGTCGCGCTCACCGTCGGCAGCCTTAACTATAAACCGCGACATTACGCTCGTTTTGCGACGTCGGTTGATGTGCTAGACCCCCCATAATATCCCTCTTATTCATCCTCCAAATACCTGCCCACGCTGGCGGCCTCCATCATCTCCCAGCTTTCTCACCAACCCGACGAGGACTTTATCAACAAGTCGCTCTTAGATTCACTCGACGCACAGGCTGACGCAGAACCAATATCTTCCTCTGACTCGGAACAAGCACCTCATTCATACGGCTCCGCCTCTAACTCATCATCCGGCGGAGGTTCTCCTTCCATCCCATATCACCTCGCAATGCAAGCCCAGCATCAATCTCTTACGCACCCTGACTCTCCAGAAACTCTCAATCACCAGCAAATTCCCCTTCACGACTCCATGTACCCTCAAAACACCATGTATGTCCACGACAACATACACAACATCCATCCAGACTATGTTGCGGAGCACGAGTCGAGGAAATAACAGCAACAACAACAACAACAACACAAACTCGACAACTTCAACAACAATTTCAGGACTAGCAGCTTTAACCATTTCAATGCCACCAGGACGCGACACCAGGCCGCGAGATCGGGGCTTCAATCCACTAATTCTTTCCGCGACACCCCTTCATACTTTCCCACTTCCGCCGCCGAAGTGTTCTCGCCGATCATGACCTCCCCCGTCCAACAACACATATCCGCGTTCGAGCCTCGAGCGAGCTACGAGTTCAACAACAACGGTCAGATCAACCTCAACAATCTGGCCCCGAAGCCGTTCATGGACGTATATCCCTCTCCGAACAACATCCATTCCTCTCACCCGGTCAACGGAAACAAGGCTCACCAACAACAGCAGCAGCAACAACCTCATACTGCTTATCCGACGTATGGATCCGTTCCACACCTTTCGTCACAGACCCCATATGGCCCCCACGTGCCTGCTACGCCTGCAGCTTCCTCCGCCCTGAACGGCAACAACGTCAGCGCCTCGCTCGGTGGCCCTCCCGGCCTAGCGCCGCCTCCGCAGACCGCGTCATCAACCAATCCCGCTGGTTCATCTGGAAACGCCGAAGAGATCTCGACGATCTTCGTCGTTGGTTTCCCAGAGGACATGCAGGTGTGCACACATCAATTTATCTTTTCTGTCAGTATGACTCATACTTTTACAGGAACGAGAATTTCAGAATATGTTCACGTTCTCTCCTGATTTCGAAGCTGCCACCTTAAAGATACCAAACAAGGAGTATACCGCTTATGGTGGCATAACTGGAGGCGGCCCCAATGGTTCAACGGCTATTAGAAATGGGTATCCGACTTATAATGGTGCCGACGATCCATACAATATCGTGACTGTCAATCGGGGCGGTGTGGTTGTTGATGGAGGCCGGGATGGAACTATGGCTTCTTGGCCTGCGAACGTGCCCGATGAACTCAACGGACCGTTCGGCAGTGCCGGCAACGCTCAAGGCCTCAACATGCCGCCTCGGAAGCAGATCATCGGGTTTGCGAAGTTTAAAACGCGCGAAGCGGCTCTGCTTGCCCGTGATGGACTTCAAGGACGACGCGTCGACATCGACAAAGGCGCAGTTCTCAAGGCAGAGATGGCCAAGAAGAACTTGCACACAAAGAGAGGCGTTGGTCCTGTTCCCGGTGGTCCTACCTCTGGTTCTACGACTGCCGCTGGACCTGGTGCCACGTCGGCTCCTGGGATGCAGCAGCCGCTGAGCAATGGCGCTGAACCGTTCAGCCTTGGTCCGAACGAGACGCTGGGTCCTAGAGACCGGGATGTAAACGGGCTCGGTGGAATGGCTCTAGGCAACGGACGGATGAACCAATGGAGGGAGCAGACGCAACAGCAGGATCTTCTACATTCGATTCCTTCTGGCATCAACGGCATCTCCGAGCACGAGGACGAGGAACGGCGGGCTATCATTACTAGTGCCATGGGGCTTGGAGGGTTGAGTGCTTTCGGAGCTGCGACGCGTGGACCTCGCGAGCGTGCTGAGGACATTGAGAGAGAGCGACGCAGGAAGGACAAGGACATGATGCGGCTCCGCTCAGACAACTTGTCAGCATACGACGCCTTCCATTCCGTCCCTGCTGGTACGGCCCCTCCCCCACAGTCAACGAGACAATTGTCCAGCCAAGGGATATTGCCCCACAGTGAACACGACCTCGCAACGGGAACAGGTCCTTTGGCCAACGGCTTCGCCACTGCGCGGCCTGTTCAGCAGGAGGAAATGCCTGGTCCTTGGGACAACCTCCGCAGCCGAGGTGTCCCAATCCCACGCGCGACGTCCCAGCGTTCTTCGTCCCCGCCACTCCAGTCGAACGGCAGCATGTTCGATATCCCTCCCCGATCGTTCTCGCCGGAGCCTCACCATCAGCAGTTCATTGAGCAAGCTCGGCATGATCCTCAGTATGGTGCTCTTCATAACCATGCGCCATCAGAGTCGAGTTCATCCAGTGTTGTTGGTGGACAGAGCGCCGGTCGCGGCGGCAGCGAAGAGCATGGTGATGTCGATCTAACTCGGGCGCTTGGCGGGCTCGACCTAAATACTGAAGGTGGAAAGACGTCACCACAGCTCCCTTCGCCCGCCTCTGGTGCTAGCTCGAGGAATGGTGTTGATCAGAACCCTCCCGTACGTTTATGTCGTCTCGATCTTGCTTTCACAATATTGACTCAACTTTTAGATCAACACCCTATATGTTGGTAATCTGCCAACCTCGTCGCCGCCCAATGGCTTTCCCCAGGACTACCTGGAGGAGAGTCTGAGGGAGCTCTTCTCGGTGCGAGCTGGCTTCCGTCGATTGTGTTTCCGGCACAAGAGCAATGGACCGATGTGCTTCGTTGAAGTGAGTCTCTTCTACTGCTTTTGTCTGAAACTCTTCTGACATGTCGTTTAGTTCGAAGACGTGCCGTATGCCACCAAGGCGTTGAACGAACTATACGGCGATACCTTGAAGGGCCTCGTCAAGGGTGGGATCCGCCTGTCGTATAGCAAGAACCCGCTCGGTGTTCGTACTCCCACGAGCGCGGGGAGTAATGGCCCCTCACTGCAACAACAACAACAAATGCAGAACTCCGCCGCTATCTCGACCTCGAATTCTTCCGGGCAAGAATTTCAGTCGCGGAAAGACGAGCAGCAGCAATCGCGTGTTCCGCAGATGATTCTTCGTCGTGACATTCCTCTTGCGTCCCCACAACTCTCATCAGTCCAAGCCTTCGCTCCTGAGCTCCTAGGGACCTCGCCGCCCCCACGATTCTTTTCCTCGTCGCCTAATGGGTTCGCTACCTCGACAGGGCCAAACCTGACCAATGCATCGAAATTTCCCTCCTCCATGCCACGATACACGTTCGGCATGCCAACAAACACGAACCATGGCCAGCCCTCGTCATTCTCGCCATTCGGGCTAGAAAATACCCCACCACCGCCCCATTCCACAATGACCGACCTTCACTCAGATGGTCATCTGGCACCCTCGCATTCCCAGCATTTTCACAACAATTTTGCGCCTGCCAGCAATCTAGAGGCTGCTAGGGCCGGTTGAACAGCGCAGCATATCAAAACGAATATCCAGCAAGTTTCAATATCTTATTTCATCTGCACAAACATGAACGCATCACGCACATATATTCTAAATCGCACTTCAACTGCAATTCCGCAATCTATATCTATGTACTACCGAAGATCGCAATCCATTTACCCCTTCCCCGCATCCCATTGCATCCTACTTTATTCATGTTCATTCTTGTCGCCTGCCCTGCTTTATTTTATTTTGGCTTTAGGACTCCGTTTGTCTGTTGCAATATCTACACCTCCCCCAACTCCAATTCCCAGCCAATATCAAGATAACATATAGCCCCCGTCATGCCCCTTCCTTTCTCACCCCATCCATACATCAGAACTCTCCGTACTTTCGCCACGCCTGCGTCACCCCCCTTCTCTCCATTGCTCGTTCCTCGTTATCCTCGCTGCACTGACCTCACATATTACTTCTGCTTCTGTTGTTCCTTCCGTATCATCACATCTAACAGTTTTGTTTTGTTAGCGTTTGGGAGACTTCGCCTCTCAGTACTAACTAACTGTCTACTATCATGTATATCATCGAGATACCTTTCATGAATTAATCGGATTCCTTTTCGTACACGAGACGTGATACTGAGGTTGTTTCCAAGAAATCGCGACGAGTTTGGAAAGATTATTAGGCCGGAAGTCAATATCAGTTCAGCCCGACGACACGAGATTGGCACCTCGCATTACTGTTTGGTATCAACGCACGACTGTTTCATTTTGGAACCGCAGCGAGTATAAATCTAACTAGTAATTGCGAGAGATAAGTCACGGTACATCATAGCTAAGGGCATTTCGAAGAAACGATGGGCCCCCCGGTGAGATACATGAGCTCGGCTCGTCGGCGAAGACATTCACGTCTTGCGAATACGAGTCGCTGGCCTGGTTGTCGATGCTGTCGATGCTATCGACGAACGGGGAGAGGAAGGAAGGCGGGGCCTTTTGCGGGAGATCGACGCGTCGTTGGCGATGTGTTCATTCTCAAGGTCGCGTACAGTGACTGGAGTCTCTGCGGTTGAGGGAATCTCTCCGGGGATGGCGGGTAGAGGTGCTTCACCGATGCTCGATGTGGCTTCCAAATCCTCCCCGTCCTTGTCCTCGTCAGACGAGTCGCGAACATAATCATCGTAATCATAATCACTGAGAATACCCTCCGAATCCGAATAATCGGATTCATATACTTCTCGTATGCCCTCCTCTTCCATGTAGATATGGATGGAAGCTGTATGTTTATCGGCCAGGCGAACTTCAAGCTTTTTTCGCTTGGCAGCGATGCGTAGTTTTTCGAGCATTAGTTTTCCTTCGTTGATTCGGGATTTGGCCGCTTTTTCTTCTGCGTAGAGGGTCTTTCTCGTGGCACGGGCGTGCGCAAGCGACAGGCGAACTTCTCGCTTTTGTAACGCTGTCAAGAGTTTCTCCTGTTGAGGAGTGTAATGCTCAGGAGGTGGTCGGATTTCAGATATGGAAAGGCCCACATTGGAGCTCTGAGATGCTACCTTAGGCACCTTTGGAACTGCTGCTGCCAGTGCTTGACGCATGGCTGGCGGCCAGCACGCCGGGTCAACGGCTACTGGGCCAGTGACCCTACTTGGCCCAGTGGGCAGTGCTATGCCTGTGGGTAAGGCGATGTGAGACCGAGTCTGGGGAAAGAGATTAGGTGGAAAGTGGTATTCACTGTTCGCCATGAAGTGCCAGCGGGAAGCAATTTGGTGGCGATTTTGGGGTCATGGAATTTAGACGCCGCATAGCCATCAATGACATCACCAGAAATTTCCATGGTAGTCCCGTTTATTCTCATCAATTCTCATGCGTCCTCTACACCAAAGTTAAATTTCGGCCTTTGATGAGTTACAGCCTCTACAGGTCTCCGCATTTATGTAAATGCCCAATAAGTTTCTTTCACCACCACACGAACGCATCCACGTACGCATTGTGAGTTACCCAATATGTCGATCTTCTGTGTTCAACCCTACGCATTCGAGTCGCAGCTTTGCAGAATTCGACCTTCACGTGCTACGAGTATGCCCAGAGCTCGCATGCTTAGCTGGACACTCCCTCATCCTCGAAGTTCTACACCGTTATGGATTCGTACCCGCATGTACGCCACAAGCTCCGCCATGAACTCGCGGCACACTGCCAACCTTCATGCCCTCCTCCATCCCACGTAGTCCAATTTCAGTCTCTCACTGTTATTATCACCTTCCCCGACTAAGCAATGCTCTATTGGTGTAACTCCGAAATCTGCTACCCATCGATGGCGCTGGCGAGCTCTTTTTCAACGGTACTCGGACAATGATCCGTGTTATACGTATATTATCTATGTACAACTTACAAAATGTACTATAGCTGCTAAAACACATTGTGGATTGACGAAGATGATGCACAAGTTCCAGGATGAGAACTATCGACAGAGCGCATATAATAATTAGGTGCAAGAGAAAAAGGTACAACTATCGAACCCTTCATTTTGGGTACGGGGAATCGAACCCCGAGCTGCCGCGTGCAACCATTCTCAGTCCATGAGAGGCGGCAATGTTATTAGTTATTACACTATACCCGACGTCCCACAAAGGCAAGCAATAGCACTGGATGGTCATAGATGCATATCTGTTATTTGAACATTG
Source organism: Tephrocybe rancida (assembly GCA_018858115.1). Taxonomy (NCBI): domain Eukaryota; kingdom Fungi; phylum Basidiomycota; class Agaricomycetes; order Agaricales; family Lyophyllaceae; genus Tephrocybe; species Tephrocybe rancida. The sequence continues at coordinate 172 of JABCKT010006446.1, read as the reverse complement.
CTTCCTCTATCACTCGGGTGAGGATTATCTCGCTCTCCTCGGGGGATACAAATGCAGGAGAGACTGGAACGACTTCTCGTCGTTGTACTACTGAGTAACGTTGGCGAGAAGTGTACGGTCAAAAATGCATCAGACGCCATCACATCAATTGTTTGTCCGGCATCTAAGGTAG